>VZRF01015386.1:482877-519862 GCA_013396875.1 Vireo altiloquus | reverse complement strand
CTCCTCTGGACTGGCTCCAGCAGCTCCAGCTCCTTGTGCTGTTGGAGCCCAGGGCTGGGGCAGCTCTGCAGGTGGGGTCTCACCTGAGTGGGGCAGAGGGGCAGAATCTCCCCTCCCCTGCTGCCCACACTGGGGCTCAGCCCAGGGCAGGGGGTTCAGGGCTGGGGCAGGTCCAGCTCTCACCCACAGCACCCCCTAGTCCTTCTCCTAGGTCCTGGGGTTGGCCCCACCCAGGTGCAGCTCCAGCACTTGGCTTTGTCAAACCTCATGAGGTTCCCATGGGCCACTTCTCCAGCCTGTCCAGGTCCCTCTGGATGTCATCTCAACCTCCAGATGTGTCAACTGCACCTCTCAGCTTGGTGTCATCTGCAAATTTGCTGAGGGTGCCCTCAGTTCCTCAGTCTGTGCCATTAATGAAGATATTCAATAGCACTGGTGCTCGTATGGAGCCCTGAGGGACACCACCTGTCCCTGATGTCCATTGGGATTCTGAGAAATTGACCACAACCCTCTGGACCAGTTCCCCTTATTCTCCTTTGGGAAGGTGACTCTCCAGGGTGGAGATAGACCTGAGGGGACTGGGTATAAAGGAGTTTCTGTCACTTTGAAATCCTGATGTATCCACTGAATTTTCTTATTGCCAACTGACTGCATTGCTGGTGTTTTTTAACCATATCTGGACAGCAGGAGGGCATATCCAAGTGTGTGCTGGATGTATATAAGGCTTGTTTCAGGACAATCCAAGTTTAATCGGAATGAGAAGCTCAGGTTCTCTGTTCCCTAAGTCTCCACCAGTGTTTCTGCTGGATCAGCCAGGACTGTCACTGGGAATTCCGTGGCACTGCTCTCTTTGCACAGAACCAAGCCATGTACTTCTCTGAACTGCTCCTGGCTCGTTTTGACCCACATGAAAGTGCCATCCAGAGGTGAACGCCTTACTGCTCACCTTTTCAGAGAAATACCATAAACCTGCAGGTGTGGAGCTTACCAGTGGCACGTTGATGGCAGACCAGGTGATGTTGGGCACTGCAGCTACAGGCTTGATGAGGGTTGTGGGGAAGAAGGGGTTGTAGTGCCCTGTGGCTGCCAGGTACAGGGTCACGGCAATGTTGAAGGGCAGAGTGAGAACAGGAAGGTCCCATTTGCTGAAGATGGATCCCAGGGCACTGGACAGGACTGGACTGAGAACAGGAGAAGAAATAAAATTATAGCTTGTTCATCGCAATTTATAGTGGTGAAACATGGTCACAAAATGATAATTTTGGCAAACAAAAGCCAAAACAGTTCCTTGTAGCAACTTCAGGTGGTGAATCCCTTCATTTCTTAATCTGCACCAAACAAAGAGTTGCAGAAAGCTATTCATCTTTCTGAAAAAAATACTCTCACATTCATGCATGCATCTGATACAGCGTTTGGGCATGGACAGAGGGAGGCAATCTGACTTCCTATTCAGCTGAAAATTTGGACAAGAAACAGAAAAGGAAATTTTGGGAATGTCACGTGAAGAACTGTGGAGAAGTTTAGAGGGTTTAAAAAAGCTGCTCTCTCGAGGAGGTAAGAGGGAGTTGGAAATTACCCAGTTTGCCTTTTTTTTTGTTTGTTTTGTATTTGTTTAAACAGTTTGAAAAGGTATCTGGAGATGGCTCTGGAAGAGAAATAAAGCAGAAGAGGTGATCAAAGGGGAGGGAAAATCTTTCGTTAAGAAAGAATGAAATATTTACTATGTTAGACACTATTTTTGGGGACTATAAGGCCTGAAAAATTGTAAGATGAAGCCACCACTGTAGCAGAGCTGCGCTGCCCAGCTACCACCCAAAATCATACAGCATTTTCTGAAAACTGAGACTTGTTCTTAAAAAGCTTGATTGAATATTTTTAGCATGTAAAGTTTTTGGGGTGAGACTCAACCTAGAGTCAGAACACAAAAAAACCATGTAAACCTTGAAACACCATGACCTTTCCCAAAGTTCTTGTCCGCAGAACTTGGGATATAAACTTTGTCTAACCTGCTTTCCTTGAAGCATTTCTACACAGCCTGATTTCCACTTGAAGTGTGTGTCCTACATGATGGATTTTTGGGAGCATGTTGTCAAGGTAATATCTGATTTTCATGGGGCCTAGAAAGCTTGAGGAAGAGAGCAAATGGCCAGTCCTTGGCAGAAGTGGCCTGAGTTCTCCTTCCACCTGAGCTCTTCTGAAAGAGGTGAGCTGAATAGCTCTTATGCTCTTAAGTAGCAGTGAACATTACAGTTTATAAAAAATCACTTTAAAGACTTTGATTTTTCAAGGAGCTGCATTTGATCCCTTGAAGGTCATTAAGCTGGTTAGAATAAAAAATGACCCCACCCAAATTATTTGACATTTCAAAAGCAACATCTTGTGTCCTGCTGTACAGATATTCTCAGTGGGAAAAATGCTTTGTTCTCCCTGTGTAATCTCAGATGAAGCCTATTCTTTTTTTGACAAGTTTGGTACCCAAGGGAGTTTACAGATTTCCTTGCTTGGAGCTGTAGGGAAAAAAAATAATAAAAGAAATATCAGTGCTTCACTAAAAATGGTGTCCTAATTTCTGTGCTGAAATACAAAGCTTCTGTCACTTACACATCTTGCCAGGAAAAAAGGAAACAGTTAAATAAATGCTGACTTCTAAGGTTGAAATTCAAAGTATCAGTTAAAAAAATCACTGAGGTGTCTGATTTTAAAATATTTCAGCTCTACCCTCAAGTCTTGTGAACTAAACAATGAAGAAAATTTGGAACAAAAAGCCTCAAGGAATTCTGGCAGATAAGACAAACTAAACATTCTTGCAACATGTCCTGCGTTTTGAGAGATTGTTATAAGATGACCTTTGCTGAGAATGACTAAAGAAATGAAATACAAAACAAATCTGATCTTAAAAGCAGTGAAAATCCAATAATGACTTGCATCTTAGTGCTTACAGTGATTAAAATGTGACTATTAAATTAATTTCAGTTAAGGCTGTTAAATAGATTCTGCAGTGCTGTTCAGATCCATATTTTAAAACGGCAAAATTCAATCCTGGAAGGACAGAGCCTGTCCTCTGGAGCGACTTGGAGGAATTAATTTTGCTCATGACTCGTTGCATATCTGAGAAGGGGAATATTGAATTCAGGATGAGCACAGGGTTGATTCAGGGCCTGGAGGAGGAAAAAGCGTTGTGGTGTTGGGCGCAATGACATCCAACCCGTGCATGTCCTTCTCCGAGGGCCATTTTCAGAGGATTGAGGTGGTGCTCCTTTGCCTGTGTGCTATAATCGGTGTTTCTGTGCCCTCAGCCCCTGCCTCATCCCCCACGAGCTCTGTGTGTCGATGAGCACAACCCTCAGTGCCACCAGGCCTGGAGTTACTGGGGTAGGGCAGAGGAGGCCTCAGTGTGTCTAAGCCGCATGTAGCCAGACCCATCCTTTGGGAATTGTCCCTAGGAGGAGCAGTGGCACTTACCAGGCCATCGATATCACTGCCACAGGGGGGAGAAGCCACCAGTAGTAATCCCCTTTGTCGGAGTAGACGGCCATGAGCAGCCCCACCAGGATCCCGTTGTAGCCGTGCAGCCCGGCCGCGATGGACGGCCTGCGGTGGAAACAACAGCAAGGTAGAAAGGTGTGCTGAGGGTGGCCCTTCGCTGGGACACACTGAAATGCAATTTTAAGTGGCCCGCCCCAGGTGAAGGGATGAAAAGGCAGCGAGATTAGTGATGTACTGCCTTGCAGTGGTGTGTGGAAGGGGAAAGCTTGGGGGCTGCTGGGTGGTGATGGTCTGGGGGGGGCCCTTGTGACTCGAGGACTTGTGTGGGTATGACAATGGCTATCAGGGAGAGAGAACGGTCTGTTTTCAGGAAGACAGACAGCCATGGGTACAGGCCAGCTCTTTTTGGGCCACAGCTCTGTCTTTACCTGAATCTTCTGTCTCTAACAAGGGGTAATGAGCCGTCAGTGGGCTCCAGATAATATCATAACCATCAGTTTTTGTTAAGTGCATGAGGACATGAGGTGCCACCTACCTGTCCTGACTGAGGGCCAGTGCAGTCAAGGTGGACACAGTGGTTCCAGTGCAGCCCGTGAGCATCCACCAGGGGCTCTGGACAAAAAGCCCCACCAAAATGATCAGCCCGCTGAGAGGGTTGTTGACAAACATCACCTGAGAGGTCCCTCGCAAGATCCAGTCCACCAGCTGAACCATTAAGGGCTTGTCTGGAGGACATCAAAGGAAAACACTGTTGAAAAGGCACCATTTTAGCAAAGCACAATCTCTGAGGCCCTTTCCTGGACATAGAACAGAGGCAATGTGTTAACAAGTAAAACAAGTCTTTGATTAGTTCTTGTCTCATATTTTGTATCTGGCGCTTGAGAAATAGTAGATATGGACTTGGCACTGCTGTAAAATTCATGGAGGGACAGACAAACAAGTGATTTATTTATGGTGGTGAGAGAATAGTCGAAGGATTACTTGCATGGTAGATCACTTTAGGTTCTGCTATAAATTTAATAATGAGACAGCCTCTTTTTGGTGTATAATTCAAATGCAGAGAGGGACTCTGAAACTACTCTGTAGATTATAAGGGAATATGAAAAGGAAGTAATTTTGCTGTTATAGGAAGAAAAATCAGCAACCCTGAATGTGGAGATATGGTGTATATAGGAGATGAGGTCAACAGTGTCTAAAAAGTATTTTGAGACCTAAATTAGAAAACAGTAATTATAGCTTGGGCTGTAGTCAGGGCAAAGAGGCATTTCCAGAGGACAAAGAGTTATTGCTCTTTAGAGAAGGTTATTGAACCTGGGCAGAGCAAACAGACACCAAGCACAGATACCTCAGGTGAGTGCAAGGGGAAGATGGGATCAGGGCACTGCAATAACTTTTTGATGCTGGTTCTTCTACTGCAAATTGACTTGAATTTTTCTTCTGCCTCTCTTCTGGGAAAACTACAACCATTTCTGAACCACTCTGTGTTATTAAAGGATGGTGCAAGGAGAATGGATGAGAAAGGGGAGATGTGCAAGATATTCACATGTTCATGCAATGTGCATATGCAACTTTCATCTTACTCAAGATTTGAAATTAATTGTGTTAATTAGATTGTTCATTAGATGCAGTGTAAGGTGCCAGGGTTCTTTCTGAAGATGGGCAATGACTTGCCCCTAAGAACTCCTTTCAGGCAGGGTTGAGGAGGAGGAATGAGGAGGAGGAGGAAAGGGTTTCTTAGAGAAAAATTACTAGGCTTGTCTGAATTAATTTTAATTAGTATTTGGTGTTGACCTATGCAACGGGCATCAGCAATACACTTCAGACACAAGTATTAGCTGCAAAAATTCAAATGTATCCAGAGGAGAGTGGCCAAAGCTTTCCAGAACTCTGAGGAAGAAAAGCTGTCTAGAAAGCATGGACCACTGGAGTAAAGAGAATGGAGGAGGAGATAATCTCCTGTGTCTGGGGATCACAGTGGCCTGGCTGTAAATGGCTGTCTCCTATTTCTCTCCCCAGCCTTGACAGAGGACCCACAGTCTTACACAGCCTCTCAAACCCTCATTCCCAGTAATTTTGGATAGCTTGGGCTGTCTGCTCATGCATTGTTCCTGTCTGGACAGTGAAACTTTGAGATCAGTCTTGGCTTCTATTTTATGGCATTGTAACACCTGCAGTGCTTTTTGCTCCCTGAAGGCTGGGAACTCAAGAGCCTCTGCCTCTCTCGGGAGGCAATTCCTCATCCTCAGCCTGCATGTGGATGGGAGGCAGTGACTGATCCAGGGCAGTTACAGATGAGAATCATCCCCCAGCCCTGATGTGTGATGCTGGGCACTGCAAATTGTGACTCAATAATAACGACATGTAACAGATTAAGTGTGAAAGACATCCTAGGACTGTGCCAGATTTTGCATGCAGCCATGGTGATGGCCAGTGGATGCAGTGAGATTTTCTTCCTGAGAGTGAGATAATTAAAAGGCCAGAGTTTGCAATGGTCTTGGACCAGGCTACGCCTTCGGGGGGTGAAACACACTTCACTGGGAGTACTCTTGGAAATATGGATGTCCTTAACCAGAGGCCTCCAAACACATCCGTCTGCTTACTTTTCATCCACTCTCCATATTCCTTCATTTCTCCTGTGAGATACCCAAAACCATGGTGGATCCAATTTCCCCCTCTCCACAGTAGGTCCTGGGCTCTTGGCATTTCCTCCTGGTACAGCTCCCTCTCGCTGGGATGTTCAGTCACAACGATCTCGTCAAGGTCCATCTTCTTTTGGATGGTGGTAAAGGATGGCTGTAAATCACAGAGACAAAGTCTTAGAAAAACCTTTTGGCTTGGGGCCTGACAACCTCCGGAGCCCAGTGATACTTCTTGTCAAAGATAGGATGTTTATGGAGAAGGGATCTGAGGGATCCACAGCTGGGAGTGGTGTGTGCTGCAGTGGTGTCTCCTCTCGGGGATGGGGACCAGGCAGTGCCCTGCTGCTGTCATGGAGCTGTGGCACAGAGCTGCAGGGGGAAAGAGGGATGTGGCATGGGTGCCTTGCAACGTCCCACCCTCACTCCAGCTCCTGATGCAGCCTGTGACAAGATGCTGGTTGGATAAACGACCTGATGTCTCCAAAAAAAATGAGTAGTACCTGTGTGTTGACCATACTTGGCTGAGTGTAGCTAAGAGAAGGGAGCCTGCTAATGTTTGTTTGGCAGTGACCTGGAGGGAAGCAATGCAAATTGCCAGGACAGCAGCAGAGAGTAGGGGACAAGAAAACACAAGAGGAGAGGCTGAATTGTGTGTCCCTTTTAATGTTTTGAATTGGTGCTTTTGCATATCACTGGAAATCTGATGCTCCTCATTCCACATCTGCCTTTGATAGATCATCAAGAGCAACCTGGGGTAGCATCAAAGCATTACACAGCAATCAGCATCCACATGTAGCTTTTGACAAGGACAAGAACATTGGCTCAGGGCTGTGTGCTCCTTAGTTAGCAGGTGAATTTTCAGCAGGAGTAGGGCTTTATTAATCTTCCAATTACATTTGCGGGGCCTTACTCATTAAGAAGTCTATAACCATATAAACCATAAAGAGAAAATACACAAATGCTGGGCTCAGCCTCGTGAGCAGCACTGCAGGTCGCACCCTCAAAATTGCATCCCTGTTGCCTGAGGGAGCCTGGCATCAGCTGTGGGTTTTGCTCTGGTGATTTTGACACAGTGTGGCTGGGTTTCCTGTAGGCGTTGCCGTGGACTGTGCTGCGAAGCGTTTGCCCCCTGTTTAGTGGAATATGGGCACCATCTTCTGGTGGGAGCCTGTTTTTGGGTAGCTCAGACAGGCTGTCTGTCAGCGTTGGAGCCTGCAGCAGCAGCAGAAAGGGATGCTTGGCTGCAGGAAATGCTGCTTTGCAGACAGGAACACTGACAGGCAGATGGCAAAAATACCGGTGGCTCTGAATGCTCACAGAGGAAGGTCCTGGAGCACCAAAAGCTGCTTTCCCTCTGCGCCTGGCAGCACGGTGCTGAGTGCAGCCCGGCACACGCGTCCTGTGTTCCCCAGTGCTCTGGCTCTCTCTGCCGGCAGCTTGTTCCCACGGCAGCGAGAGCCTTTGGGATGACCTTCAGCATCGACGTCAGCCCGGGGAGGGCTGTAGTGGCGCGGGAGGCTGTTGTGTGAAACTGTGTTAACAAAACCCAAGCATCCCTCAATTCCTTTGAGCCTAAGGGAGGAGGGTTATAGAAGGTGCTGAATGGTCTAAAACAAACAAAAAAAGTGATTGTGCAAGGAAGAGACACCTGCAAACCTTGAATCAGATGATCAGAGAATGGTTTGGGTTGGAAGGAACGTAAGAGACCATCTCATTCCACCCCCTGCCATGGGTAGGGACACCTTCCACTATCCCAAGTTACTCCAAGCCCCATCCAGCCTGGCCTTGGACACTTCCAGAGATCCAGGGGCAGCCACAGCTGCTCTGGGCAACCTGCACAACACTCCCACAGACAAGACTTTCTTCCTTATATCTAACCAAAATCTCTCCTGTTTTAGTTTAAAATCATTCCCCTGTGTCCTGGCCCTCCATGCCTTGTCCCAAGTCCCTCTGCAGCTCTCCTGGAGCCCCTTTAGGCCCTGCCAGGGGCTCTGAGCTCTCCCTGGAGCCTTCTCTTGTGCAGCTGAGCACCCCCAGCTCTCCCTGGAGCAGAGGGGCTCCAGCCCTTGCCCAGGGGTGTTTCATGGGGTTCTAATGAGGGAGGTTTCAAGGCTCTGCAAAGCTGTGGTCAGTGCAGGAACAAGCAAGGAGAAAAAGAAGAGAGAGGGAGTGATTTTATTATTCCTCTTTGTTTTCTGATCTGTTATCTGATTCTGGCCAGAAGCTGAGTCCAGTCCCTGATTTCAGTTTACAGCAGCCTTGGTGACAGCCATTTGTGGCTATTCCTTGTGGCTAGCCAGGAAGATTTTGGTGTAGGGAACACTGAGCTGGAGTTCCCCTTCTCCTCCCATGTGTCCTCTAGGATGAGGGAATTTACAGTGGTTAGATACTGGGAACTTGCATCCCCCTGAGGTAGGAAGTGTCCAGGTCCTACTGGAAAACCAGATATTTGTGCCTGGATGTATCCCATGAGCACTGGGGCTTTGTAAGATGCATAATTTCCCTGGGTGTAGCTCTGGGCACCTTTAGGTGGAAGTCAGGCCATCTCAGCCCACAACTGCCAACAGAAAGTCCCTGCTATTCCCAATTACAGCTCAGCCTGAGTGCTCTAGTGGGACACCCAATAATTTTTTAAGAGAGACACTGGTTCTGAAATCAAGAGCACAAGCAGAGAAGAGAACCCAGAGCAATGCCAGACCAGCAGCTGGCTGTCACTGGGGTCGCTTTCCCTCCAGAGGTTAGTAGTCATATTTAGCAAATGATGTGGTAACAGAGATAACTCTCTGGTGAGCACTGGCACAGCTGCCCATTAGGAGCCCAATTACCATCCCTAGAAGTGATCAAAAGCCATGTGGTTGTGGCACCTGGGGACATGACTAAGTGGTGGCCTTGGCAGCTCTACGTTATTGTGTGACTTGATGATCTTAGAGTGATTTTCCAACCTAAACTAGTCTATGATTCTGTGATCCTATTCCATTTTGTCTGTTTTGTTTATGTGCTCATGTCCTCTGTGCAGACTTTTCCAGAGGTTTGAAGAGGTGAGGTGGGCTCAGAGAGTTCCACTGGACCTGTGTAAAGGAGATTGGAACATCTTTTATGGTCTTGAAATCTTAGGGATACCTCAATAAAGAAAGATGAGTGGTCCCTTTGCTGTGAACAGTAACCACCACAAGCTGTGCAGTACAGCTGCTACCAGCAGGGAGAATGAATGCCAAAGGGCTGTGTCTAAGTCATCACAGCACATGAAAACTTATGCTCATTTTAAACCCCACCAGAAAAAATTACTTGTAGGTTTTACAAAGCAGAAACATGACTTCAGAGCTCCTAAACAAGACTGCACAGCTCAATTCCCTCTGAAACTGAGATGTGGGACCTGTGTAGTTTTAAAATTCTTGTCTTGCTCACATCATTTAACTGTCAGGGGTTAAGGGCAATGTCATCATATTAGACCCCTTTGCAGTAAATTCCTCTCTGTAGAGAAAAACTAGTATCTCCAGAGAGTGATTGGTATCTCTTTTTCCTAATATACCTGGCTGAGCTGTGAAAAAGAAAGAGAAAAAGAGGTGTTTTGCCTCTCTTTTTCCACTGGCTGCAGAGGGAGCCTGGTGGCTGAATTTTTAGAGGTCTGTTTGCAGGCAAGAAAATTTCCAGCCTAAGAGATTTTGCCAAGGTCAACCTTGAAGTTTTTGGAAGTGGGCTCTGTAGTCCCAGGCTAGTGCTTTTAAATTACTGAGCCATCTGTAACAGGCCTGCAATCTGCATCAAGTCAGGCATCGATGTTCTGGGACTAGGAAAAAAAAACTAGCCCCTTTTAATGATTCCTGTTTGTTTTCTTCTTATAGACTGGAAGGGAGCTTTCTTCTTGTAGACTTGAATGGAGCACACTCACCCTCCTCAGGCGGGAAGGCAACCTGGGACATGGCCGGAGGACAAGGCTGAAGTGTTACCAAATCTGGGGGGAAAGAAGTAGTGAAGAAAAAAAAGAAATAAAAAAATTGGGGATGCTGAAAGGTTTTGTGGTGAATCATGGGGCTTTACATAAGAGCAGCCCTAGGGTAAGACAGCTGGGTAAGGTCCTGGAGGGCTGTGATGGGCACAGTGATCCCTGCAGGATCATTTCACCCTGGAAAAACACTATTTCTTAGCAGAGAGCACCTGTCAGTCTATCGATGGGCTGGTGCTCGGTGGTACAGGCTGCATGAATAATAGAGAAATCATTTGAACAATTATCTAATTAAGGCTAATGAGAGCCTGAATCACTTATGGCACACCTAGGGCTGATGAGGAATTCCTTGAGAAAGGGCCTTTTGTTAGCAAACACCGATTCATCAGTGCAGTAATGAGCAGTCCTGCTTGTTAAGAACATTTTCCAGACTGCAGGGTAGTGCCAGGTGGTTAGGACTCACCTCCAAACCTACCTGTGCCTGCTCATCCCCCAGCAGACAGCTGCTGCAGCCTGCTTTTGAGGTGCAGGGTGCTGACAGCCCAAAGACGTCTATTTTTTTAAGCCTCCCAGATCAAGCTCTGGGTTTCTCTTTGGCTTGTGCTGCTAGAGAAAATGTTCCCAGCATAGTGCCATCACACAGCTTACAGTGCTCTGGTGGCCTCATGCAAAGAATAAAACCACCAATTTTTTTGGTCAGAGCAGTGAGATGGTGCATGACCAGTGTGATGGGTGACGAGTAACACTTGAGGCAACTTTTCTACAGAGCTGCTGTTTGTGTTGGGAGATTGGCCTTGTGCTAAGGTACTTGAAGCCAAGCCTGAATAATTGATCTTTCCCCTTCTGTGCTGAAAACAGTCGTCAGAAACGCACTGACTTCAAGGGATGTGGCCTCACCAGGGCCTTGAAGAGAAAGTTTGCAGAAGCACATTTCTCTCATAAGAAGTCATAAAGGAATAGAGAAGAAATACCATGCACGGCTAGAAGGAAAAGCTTTGGGATGGTGACAGAACACTTGGTTGAGCTGTAATGACTTTACCAAGCAAGGCTCTACCGGGGATCAACCTGTGATGTTGAAAGCAAATGAATAAAGGCAGGGCAATTCAGAACAGTCGCTGAGGATGAACGCAGCGCAGTTCCTGAGAGTAGGTACAAAACCCTAAGCCACAGACCTTTATAATAAGAAGAAAAAAGAACAGAAAACCAACCAACCAACAAGCCAACCAAAAAACACCCAAAAGGGAAAAAAGGTGCTCAGGTGACCTTGTTTCCTATCACAGGCATTAAATGAAGCCACATCCCAGAGCAGTTCTGCCATATCTGTAGAAGCACAGCTATAACAATTAGCAATTGGGATAGTTTAAGGTGGCTAAATACGATTCTTACATCCTTATTTAGATCATTGGCTTTTACAATGTGGTCTTGGAGTCTTTCTGTGTCTTCCTTTCCCAGTCTCTGTACTATGTAACTCAATACTTTGCTCCAAGGCAAAAGTTTGCTAATTCTTCTTTGCTGCTCTGCTGCTCTGCTGCAGCAGCATCTCCCACTCTGCCAGTGGAGGCACAGAGTTTATTTAATGGATTTTACTCGTGCCTGTGGTAGAAGCTGTGCTGGTACTATTTGGATTGTCTGTACACCTACAGTCACACACACACATGCACGTGTGTGTAAGTGTGGAGGAGGAGGCTTTGGCTTCCTTACCATGGGTCTCTTGAATGGCATTGTTAGAAAAGGATTCATGGACTCATAAAATGGTTTGGGTTGAACGGGACACTAAAGCCCATCCTGTCCCACCCTCTGCCATGGGCAGGGACACCTCCCAGGCCTTGGGCACTTCCAGGGATGAGGCAGCTACAGTTTCTCTGGGCAGCCTGTGCCAGGGCCTCACCACCCTCAGAGGGAAGAATTTATTTTTAATATGTTATCTAGTTCTATTCCTCTTGAGTCTCTATAACAATTTAAAGACTTATAGTTATGTCACCTCTCCATGGCTGATCATGGAATGATGCACCTCCAGGCAGATCATCCAGGTGTGTGGGACATCATCATTGGGATGGATTTACTTCCACAGGTGTTTACCTCATCCTTTTAATGACACAGAGAGACTGAGATGGGACCTATGAGGGTTGGTATGTGCAGTGTGAATGTCTGAATCTGAGCATCTTGACTTCCAGTGAAGAGCTGGTCAATGTATGCATCTAGAGCATGATTCATCCTCTCCCATCCTACACAGATGAATCATGTCCCAAATTCTGTCATATTTTCTGTCTATAATGGGAAAGACAGACAGCTCAGATGCACACAGCTGCACCACGGGTATGCAGGGAGAGGGGTGATAAGTCTCAGCTAAATGACTGTCCTAAGGTTATTTGGGAAATCTGTAGCTCATATCAAACAAGGACACCTTCATGTTTGAACTGAGTGCCTCATACGTGAAGAATTTTCAAAACGCTATCTGGTTTTTAATAATAAAAGTAGTCAGGTCAGATAGATATTTTAAGACACAAAAATCCTGTTTTCCTGCATATGGTTTCAGTTATAAAACCAGAGGGGAAAACAAATAGAGAAAATATGAAATATAAAAACCGTAGCTTCTAAACAGAATGTTTTTCAAAGGTTTCCATGAGGTGTTGGCTGTTCGGCAAAGCAGACTGTAAAACAATTTTACAAGCCACATTTATTCTAAGAGCTCCACTTATTGAAGTACAAGTCAAACTCTTGTTCTGCCGGCCAAGTTCCATAAATTAAACACTTGTCCAATAACACATACCTCTCCACTGTTTCTTTTTGGCTTTTTGTGTTTGTGTGTCTCTCTCACAACTTTTTTTTTTTTTTTATCCTTTGCGAATGGAAACAAAAAAGGTTTGCTTGTTTTAGGAATGGATTTAAGAAGCAGAGCAGTAAAAGTAAAAATAAGGCGAGGAAAAGGAAAACAGGTCAACAGAATAAAATGAGACTTTTGTTCCATTATTTTGCATCCTGCTGACACTGATTTACAGCTAGGGCTAAATCCGTGGTGTGAAGCTGTGTGATGTCAAACGTGCATCTAAAGCTGTGCCTCTGGATATTATAAGAAACCAACCAGGTGACCTGACAGCTAGGAAGGGAGGTTGGGTGTGTGTTCTGCCTTCAGAGAGAACCCAATATCCATCACTTCCCAAGAGTGTTATGGCCTTAGAGGTGTGGCCATCACCTGAACCAGCCTTTTCTTACAAGAGAAGGGACAGGGAAGGTGTGAGATATCCTGTCTGACCTGGAGCAGGAATGGGCCTACAGATATGTCAAGGAAAAGCCCTGCAAGTAGTGCTCCTGGGCTGGCTGTGCCTTCCCTTTCCCACTTTTTTTCCTGTTTCTCTCTGCTGTCACCTACCTTCAGCTCTCTCTGCTCTTTCAGTTTGGTCTAGAGCCTCAGGTCCAGGCTGTGTCTAAATATTGCACATTCTTTCACCGAATCATAAAGGTTGGAAAAAGCCTCCAAAATCATCGAGTTCAAACTTTGACTGATCCCCACCTTGTCACTCAGACCAGAGCGCTGAGTGCCACGTCCAGTTTTTCCTTGGACGTCTCCAGGAGAGGGACTCCAGTTAGCAACCCTTTCCGTGAAGAGTTGCTGTGTCCTCTTGTCCTGTCAAATCACTTCTCCTTTGCCACAGGATCTGCCCTGGTGGTCTCTCTCCTTCACACTGACCATGAGCTGCATCTCTTCATTTTCAGAACCAGTCACTTCTCCAGCTCATCAGGAGGGAAAAATTAACTCCTGCATCCCATAACACTGCTTCTACTTGCCAGAAGTATTTCTAAAGATCCTCTCCTGTGGTGCAAGGCTTAGACATCCTAACACAAGTTCCGATGAAATTAATGCCTTCTTTAATCCAGAGAGTAGCGAAGGGGGAATAATACAGCAAGAAACTGGACAATATCTCTGATTTCTTATTAATTCACAGTGGAGACTTGGGTAAGTCAGCTACTGAATGTCTCTCATCAATTCAGAGGTGACCTCTTAAATGAGAATAAATCCTTTTAACTCACTATAGTGATTCAGGGTCTTACTCTGTAAGGCTTGAGTGTGACGGACATGGGCAGCCAAATGTGAATCAGTTTGGAGCTGCAAGAGAAATTACTGCTCTTTGTTGAAAGCTACCTTCTGCTGGGCTGAGATACTATAACTGATGGGTGTGAAAGAGAGGACAGGGAAGGAAATGTGCCTTAGGACATTTTAGTGTGGAAGAAGGCAGATTTAATTTAGCTTCTGCTGAAGGTGATTTTAGGCAGCCTGTTCATGTTGCAGTAAGTTTGGAGTCAGTCTTGCTGTCAGTCTCAAAGGCTGGGGACTGAACAAAAGATGGTAGAAAGATTAGCTTCTCTGGAGGGGTAGTGGTCAAGGGTGATGATTCCTGCTTCAGCTGCCCACCCAATGTGTGAGAGCTTAAAGAGGGCTTTGAACAAGGCAGCTTTTCTGGTTTTCTGTGTGGCTGCTTATGTGGTGCTATGTGGTTTGCTCACAATCAGGGCAAGGCAGGGTTGGAGCATCCATAACTCCATCACTGCTCTGCAGGGACAGGTGATTGGTGATCTGCGACACCTCTGCTCCAAGAACAAATGACTGCCGTTGAGACACACCTTGTTTATGCTGTGCAAAGTTTCCTAGTTGCTAAACCCATAAGCTCTTCATCTGGGGCTGGATATCCTGTACAAGCCTTAGGGAGTTGGCAAAACCCCCTCATTTTGGTTTGAAATACCCTGCTGCTTTTTGTAGCCTATCTTAGCAAAGCTTTGCGTGTAAATATTTTAACTGCAAGTACAATCACACGGTGTCTGCTGTTCCTGGGCTGATCCTGCTGAATACTGGGCTATCTTTAGCAATACATGGTAAACCACAGGCTGTAAAGAGCTAGGTGCTGTTCATAGTGAATTAAAATGTCAGAGCTTGGCCATTATTTGGTTAATCTTGGGACAAAACACTCAGCATTTTAATATGGTAACCGTGAAGGCATTTCTCCATATAGTTCATGTTGCTTGCTCTTTAATAGAAAGTTAATGGGGATTTTCTTTTTTAGATAGCAACAATTTATCATGTGTTTCCCTGGTAACTACAACATCGTGAACCTTCCTTGAAAACTCCATTGGGATTCCTGCAATGTTTGTGAGCATAATGAATGGTAAGTGTAAGGCAAGCCCATTGAATCACTTTATTTTAAATTCTGGCAGAGACATAATTTCCCACAGTTCATAAACATTTAAAAAAAAGGAGTTTACATGAAGAAAAACAGTTGTTTTTATCACTCAGATCAAAGAATACGTTTATCTGGATGTATGGATGCGTTTTCTGCCAGCTTTTGATAAACTCAGGTGACAATCTTTAAGAGGCTTCACAGACTAACGTGGAACCTTTGAAGTCTGCAGCTTTGCTCACCTGGAAACACAGACATCACTTCTGCTCTCTGTTCTGCGTGAGTCTGAAGTTTGCACTTCAAAGATTGTAAACGACAGGACAAATTTCCCGAGCTGCTGACTCCAGGATTAGTGGAATAAAGTGGGGAAGTGTGGAGTGTTGCAGGATACTCAGGAGCAGGTAGGATGGGGCTTGGAGCAAGCTGGTCTAATGGAAGGTGCCCCTGTCCATGGCAGGGGGGTTTGGAACTAAAAGACATTTAAAGTCCCTTCTAAACCAAACTGTTCAAGGATTCTCTTGGAGTGTTGTCTTCACATCCCTGTCGCAGCTAAGCTGCTCCTGTGCCATGGGATTGGCGCTTGTGCATTGGAGAAATGGCCTTATATCTTTTGGAAAGGCAAGGGATTCTGCTAATGTTAATGGTCTTTTCATCAGACCTAAGATGGGAGAGATGGAGAGGAGTGAGGGCTGCAGATAAAAACTTATGTGATGGAGTCTGGCTGTCATCTCAGGTTTTATTCCTCTGCAGTTAATAGAACATCACTTACATAGGTGAGAGAAGGGTCATATCCACCAGTCCCAGTGGAGCTGCTCTGGATTCTTGTTGTTGCACATAAAAAGTGTTTCTGATGCTGTTTTCAAGTGGGGACTTGTTTACTGCAGGATGGAGCAAGGTTTCTCTTGCTCTTCCTTTTGTGGAAGGTTTTGAAGGGGTGTTGCAGAACAACCCTGCTCCTTTACAGAAGCTTCTGACAAGAAGAATGTTAAAATGGCTATAATTTGCCTTAATATTTTTTTAAAGGTAATTTTATTTATCTACAATATTATGCACGAGTGTGCCCTGTGGCTGGGAGGCCGCTGGGGACATTTCTGGCTCATTCTGAGGCTGCCTGGAGTTGTGTCAAGGGTTGTCTAAGGTTCAGCCTTAACCCTGGATGCAGGTGCTGCTATCTCCTCTTTCCAAACATGCTCCTGCTCCAGGATTTCAACTAAGACCAGAATCTGCCTTCTGTCTTCCAGAGACTGACTGAGTTATGGATTTAGAAACAGTCTCAGGGTTAAGATTTGTGAAATTCAGCATAGCACACCCCAGTGTATTGATTTATTTTATTTTGTACAGAGAGCATTTTTTACCTGTTACTCTTGGCTGTGGTGGCAGCTGGGGCCAGTGGATGCCTAGTCCCTAGCTAATGTTGGGAATGGGGTTAGTACCCATTGTACGGGGGATAAATGAGATTAAAATCTATGTAATCACATATTTTAGGTGAAATGTCCACGTTCGTGGGGAAAGGGAAGGCAGACAAAAAAAGAAAGAGCATTTTGCCAGACCTCCTTCTGTGTATCGCTTGCTGTGAGTTCCCCAGACAAGGCTTGGAGATGTGCTCAGTTTGAGCTTCCAGAAAAAAGAGTTTGGAGATCCAGGGGGAGGTCAATGTTTGAGTCTTCCAAAGGAGAGGAAAGGAGGGAGTGAGATATTGAGACCAGATCAGCATCTGTGAAATGGGGAAGTGGGAGACAAAATCATAGCCAATTTCTGCAATTAACACCTAGATCTTCAAGTGGAAAAGAGGTGGAAATGTGATATTGGTGTCTCTGAGTAAGGTATTCTCAATGTTATCCTGTGTGTGTGAATAACACCAGGTTCACCCTCACAGCTGGGTGGGTGAACCAGTTTGGGGACCACCTTTAGGCTGAGCAGAGTGCACCGCCTGAGGCTGGGAGTCAGTTGCAGGTGCAAAGTGATTTGGAAGAAAATGGAGGCAGGTATTTGGAATTTAAAATTTCAATTTATTCGTTGAAGAATTTTTTTTTAAATTAAAAAAAAAATCAGTTGTAGAATTGGTCCATGATTTGTACAGTTTGGACTTTTTAAAAAAATGTTTTATTACTAGTTTTTGTTTAGCAGTAGGGGCATGTAAGAAGATAGTGTTCAGGTGGAGTTATGAATATGAAATAAGTTACTGCAGAATGATGGTTAGGCTTGAATTTTGTTCACCCCATAAAGAAAGGCTGTGTGCTCTCTCAGTAGATTTGCCTGCCTTATTCTGAATTTTTTCTTGGTGTGTATTCCTGCCCTTAGATCAGGGATAACCTCTATGAAACTGGTGGCTACAGAGCTACAGTTGCTACAGTTACATTTCCAAATTTGCAAGTCCTGTGATGGAAAATATTGATATCACTTTGTTTGAAAACTTAAAATTCCAGCCTCTTGTTGTGCTTTTTCATTCTCTGTATTATTAGCAGAAGTTATTTTTACAGGATTTGAAGGATGCATTGCAGAACCTTACTGCTGAACTTTGGCATGCCGGCGAAGGAAAATAGAGTTTGCATCAGCTTGTTTTACTCACAGTAAATTTTCACCCTGAGGAATATGCCTTATCTGCAGCCAAGGTTAGGTTTAGCGCTGGGTTCTATTGTAATGCTCAAAATGCAACATTTTGTTTCAATGAAGGCTTCCAGCTATGTGGAGGAAACATCTAACTAGTGTGAGTTATTTAAATGCCACACTCTTAGGCTTGTGTGACCCTGGGTGCTTTCTGCATAGCCAGTTCTTGGGTAATATAGGATTTATGAGACCGAAGGAGGCTTAATGAGGCTTACAATATAAATTTGCCAGTTGTACTGAATCCAGTGCAAAGGTTGGGATTAGTTTGGAGGTCATGAAAAGTTGATTTGGAAAGCCAGGGGTTTGGCTGAAGCTTGCCTGATGCGAAGGGAAGAGCCAAGGGCTGCTTCCACTTCCTTTGAATCCTTTAGTCTGAACTTCATCTGAGGTGGGGTTAGACTCGGGGTGCACCCCAGGGTCCTTGCTGTGGACCAAAATACCTCTTCACAAGGCTGCTCTGGGATTTCCTGTGTTTCCAGAAAGAGCTGAAACGCTGTGGTGACATACTCAGTGAAGAAACACACTTTAAATAATGTTGCCCTTGACATTAGATATGTCACCTCTGTGCCATGGTTATGTTTTCCATGGCTACAGCACAAGTCAAATCCCATGGCTCATTCTCATGCCCCACCACGAACAAATACTCAGTTTTGCTCCATAAGAGAGGAAAAGGTTAGATTTCTTTCTCTCTTTGGATACAAAAGAATAATTATAGAGGGAAAAGATGCCTTTTATTGCTTAAAAAGCAGTTTCAGGTCACTCCACATCCAGAAGTAACAGCTGTATTTAGCAGAGTACTTTGTCAGAAGAAAATAAAAAAAGATCAAATGCAAAAAAGGGAAATAAAAGAGTTACAGTCTGCATGTTTTAAAGCCTAGTTTAGCTAAATTCAGTGATAATTTTTCAAAGGAGAAAAGTACTGCAATAAAACATTTATTGTGTTTTTGTGCTTGTTTTCATTCCTTTGAGAAAAATGAAACAGTTTTAAGAGTCATTCTATACAAATTTTTTTCTTAGTTTTTCAGTTCAATCATTAAACAAAAAGAAAAATCTGTTATTCACAGAGTTCTCATTATAGATTTTACTAGAGGAAGAAGTTGTAGCTTTCTGGATGGTCTGATCCATTCAGGAAGACATAATTTGGTTTAAATGGACATTGGCAAGGTCCTTAATAAGGCTATGGATCATTAAAGAAAATCAGATATTTGGAATTGAAATGAGGGAAAAAATAAAAAGGTCTGAGTATAAAAAATCCTAAAATACATGTACTAGGAATAACTCATCCACATGACTAGTGCTCAGACCCATTTGGTGGAGAATTTTTGAGGCCTGAGGCACAAAAAAGGATGTTCGGGCAGCAGAAGCCAACTTGGAGGCTGTAAAGTGATTTGTTTCTATTTCCTTGTATCAATTTAAACAGTCAAATCAGCTTTACAGCTCTGAAATAAACACAGTTGGGAGTTTATGTGAGTTCAGGATGGTGTAGCTGTATGTTTTGGACATGGCAGGGAAAGGAGAAGAAACGTTTGCATCCAATTTGCCAACATGCTCCTTAATGGACATATCAACAAGCTGGTTGAGGTAACAGGAGAGATAAGTATTTTAAGTTGTAACAGTGTAAGAAGCTGAGAATCTGGAAAGGGGAATTAGTTTTGAAGTTCAGCAGTCATTCATAGCCAGGTATGTGGGATGGTATGGAGGACCTTGGGCACTGCTGTTCCTGCTTTTTTCCTTGGAAGTGGCTACTCCTGAGACATTTCTCCAGTAGTGACTTGGTGCAAGGGACTTTTGTCTCACTGGAGAAGGGACACGCCCAAGGTAGAGGACAAGTGACCTGTGGGTTGCATTCAGCCTGCCAAAATATCATCCAGCCGGGCAGCTGACTCTCTCTGACTGCTGTTCCAGGCACAATGAGCTGCTCCGCCTCAGATGGCAGCTAGTTCCTGGCTGCTCCTGTCCTGGGGTGAGATGATGCCCTAGGTTTTAACTTTTACATTTTTCCACCCCTGCAGTGCCCAGTGTAACTCTGCAGTTCCCTGGAGCTCATTCAGTGCTGTTCTCTCATGCTCACACTGACATAACAAAGCCTCTCCAGCTCTCTCTCCAAGGACACCCAGACCCTCCTGGGCCCAACAACTGCAAACCTTCATCTTGGGGAGAGGGGGGCAAGCTTGGGGAAATTCCATCCTTGCCTGGGTTCTGCTTGGTGAATTGATGCTGATATCAAAGTGTGAAGAACTCATGACCTGTCACCCATTTTGGGATGCACTGAGGCAGAAGCCTCTGGAGCCCAGTGTACCTCTGAAGGCCTTTCAAATAAATACCATTTTTATTCTTTCATTCTTGTCTAGTGTCTGTTTCTAGGTAGCCATTTAAGGCATCAGAGGCTTGCTCAGAAAATACTTCTCTTAGTTTTCCAGCCAAACATGGAAGAATGTCTCACTTGTTGACTGAGCTGAAAATGAGGGCGGCTGAAGGAGACATCATTATGTCATTAGACCTGCATTGAGTTCCTGCTTTTCTGGCATAATGTGAGTGCCTGAATTCTCTGGTCCCAACGGGGCTGTTGAAGATCAGGATCTGTCCAAACCTCCAGCATCCATGACTCAAAGACATGAAGTCCCTGCTAAAGCCCCACTGAAATCAGGGGACACATGGATTGCTCTGTTGTCCTCTCTGGATCAGGCACTGGAACAGGCCACCTATTGAGCTGAAGCTTTTGGCTTTTCATCAGTCTTAAAAGTAATTGATATGAATCGTGATAATGACTGGTTTGTAGATCTTGCCTTTGGCTATCCACAAAGCTGCTTAGAGAACTCCAATCTTTATATGACTGTGGATGTCTCAGCTGTGTCGCTGAACTCAAGGGCAGCAAAACCTTCAGGGATTTATTAGTATAGAGAAACTCTTCCTGCTTCTGAAAGCCTCTTAAAATATTTTATGCAGCATATACTTACTTATCCCTGGACTTTCTGAGCAGGGTTCTTCCATTGCCTAAGGCCTCAGTCAGCTCTAGAAATAACCCTGCCCTAGCTTTTGAAAAGTGCATGAAGTGCCTTGTTCCATGATTTACAGGTGGGGAGCCTAAGAGTAGGATCATTTAAGTCTGACATGTTTGCTTGTGATTATGGAAATATCTGTAATCAAACATTTTAACAGTCAGCGCTATTTTCTAATCTGTGTGTGTGCAGTCTGATGTCTTTTGAAGGCAGCAGGAGGCAGGAAGGCCTCACAACAGGGAAAATTAAGCCAATTATCTCTGAGTAGATGCAAGGACTAAATGCCCCAATTTTAACCTACCCACTTCAATACCTCTATGATTCAGCCTTTCCCTCTGCAGTGAAATGGGAATTGCACTGCTGGGAGCTTGAGGCTGGACCTCAGGAAGGGAGGTGAGGGTTTAAAGAACTTTTCAATGCTTTGCCTCTGTTCTGACAACCCCTTCCAGGACCACGGGAGGTGTCTTGATGCCCCATGGTTGGAATGGTGAAGATTTGCCATCCCAAGAAGGCCTTAGGTCTGATCACAGGATCACACAGTGGTTTGGGCTGAAAGGCACCTTGAAGACCATCTTGTTTCCACCACCTGCCATGGGCAGGGACACCTCCCACTGTCTCAGTTTACTCCAAGCCCTGCCCAGCCTGGCCCTGAACACTTCCAGGGATGGAGTTGGCCTTGTGGTGTGAGCTGCCATTGTTAACCCTCTGCTGTGGGTGATCCTACCAGGGGTGAGCTGATGAGTGTCAGTTCTTTCCTCCTGCCCGTTCAGACTGGGGCCCAAGATCCTCTCCATTGTTAACGCCAGCATATTTTGGCCATAAGCCCTGTCCCTCCTGCAAGACTGCTGCTGTGTATAGACTTTATTTCTGTATCATGGCTGAAGTACCTGATGAAATTTATAGAGGTCAGCGCAGATAAGTATCCCACAAAAGCCCTATCATAGCGAGTTTAAATATCCAAGCAATCTCATGTGAAAAACTGAGTTTCAGGGATTTTGGTATTGCCAATGGTTAAATAGGTTTCAGGTCTTTATTATGCTATTGAAATACTTGAATCACCACTTGAACTAAATGAAAGCTTACTGTGTGTGCATATAATTGTTTTTCTTGCTACCTGTTACTTGATTGGGGTTGAGTAAGGTTAGCAAAAGCATTAAATTAATTTTCTTGTAAAGTTATGGATTATGAAGTAAGAGGTATAAAAGTTACATTATACATGGCAAATATCTTGAGGGTTTGGTTTATAGACTTGTTTATATTTTTATTTTAATGATTATTGCTTTCTTCGTGTCATTTCCACTTTCGAATCTCCATACTCATTACATTTTTATTATCTCTTTTATAAAATAAATGGCAGCAAACCAGACAATTTCGTTCTTGAAATAAATAGATCCAAATATATCTCTCAATAAATTAAATGTTGTGGCTGCAAGAGGGACTTTACTGAAGTCTCTAAGCCAAAGGCAAAGCCAATTAATAGCTGGCCTTTCATTTTTATGGACCACAGCGTGCAGCACATCCATCTGACTTGGCAGATTTGAAATTATCCAAGAGATAGCTGAACTACATTGAAAGATACGTCAGTAAAATTAGTGCTTATGGAAGGCAACAGATCAACAGCCCTCGAAATCAAATCCTCGTGAGCTATGTGCAAACCCCACTGAAGTAATTTTGAACACTTTCTGATGACTTCAGCGGGTTCTGGGCAAAGGTCTCTGCCACCACAGCCTTTTCAGGGGCTAAGCAAACTTTAGCCAGTGATGACCACTGTGGATCTCAACTGATGGATATTCCCAAACATGTTGTGAGACCTGTAGGTGTAGCTTGTAATTATTGGGAATCTTTCAAAGCACCAAACAGAAGTGTGTCTATTGCAGAATCAGAGAATAGTTTAGGTTGAAAGGGACCTTAAAGCTCACCTCATCCCACCCTCTGCCATGGGCAGGAGCATCTCCCACTGGACCAGGTTGCTCCAAGCCCTGTCCAATCTGGCCCTGAATACTTCCCAGGGACTGGAGATAGAAAAGTGGAGTTTAATTTGTATATCTGCAGTACAAGTGCAGTTACTCTTCATAATCTTGTGAGTGAAGGGTCTGGAAAACATGTCAGCAGCTGAGGGAGGTGTTTGGTCTGGAGAAAAGGAGGTTCAGGAGGCACCATCTGCCTCTCTACAGCTCCCTGACAGAAGGGTGGAGGGGTGAGTCTCATCTGCTATATCTGAAGTGGAAGGATGAGGGGAAATGGGTTTAAGTTCTGACAGAGGAAGTTCAGATAGATATTAGAAAAAAACCTTTTCACTCTATGAGTGGTCAGGCATTGGAATAAGTTACCCAAGGAGGTGGTGGAGTCACCATCTCTGGAACTGTTCAAGAAGCATCTGGGTTTTAGGGATGATTGTGGTGTGATGGTGGGACTAGATGTTCTTGAATGTCTCTTCCAACATCTGTGATGATTCTGTGATAAAATTAACTGGTACTTTTTAGTTATATGTGGCCTCTGTTTTCAATAAAAAAATATTTTTTGGTGTGTATAGATTCTGCTTATAACAGCCCTTATTTTCTTTGTATAGTTTTGTTGTTCTGAAACATATCTCTGTGCAATTTTTTCCTTTGGGTCTAAAGCTACAAATCCCGCTATATATACACAACAAGTCCTGGGCTACCTGGTTGCCATGCATAAATCCAATTTATAACCCCATAGACAAACCCTGTCTGCATCTAAGAACCAGCCAGGTTTCTCCCTGGGTATTTCCACGTAAAATCTGTTCTAGGGCTTTGTCAGATTTGATGTTAATCAGTTCCTTCCAATTTTCCCTTGTTCTCCCAGTCTTCTCCAGGCTCACTGGGAAAATTGAGCCATGGTGGCAGTGAGACTAATTGCCTTGTTAGGAATAAGTGAACTGGTTGAACTCAGCCCAGTGGTGTGAGCAGTAACATTTGGTAGCAGTCAGGCTCTGGTGTGTTGGGCTTGTGCCTGCTCAGCTGACCAGGTTTGCCTTGTATTGTGCTCATGCTTTCACACATTTGTCTGCACCAAACTTTTCCTTTGTTCCATGTTTCTCTCCCAAGCTACCTTGGAGCAGAGCCATCCTTTTGGACCAAGTATGAAGAACATGTGGCCTAGTGGGATTTATTTTTAAGGCTTCCAAAAGGAACCCAATATGAATAGCAAGAATAATGTGAATAATACTTAAGAATATAAGCTTGTTAGAACAGCTAATGTAAATCCTATGTCTAAAAAGAGAACACCAGGAAGAGAGTTCAAATTAATTTAAAGTAGGGTGTTTTGGATTTTTTTTTTTTTTGGTCACTGGGATTTGCAAGTGGATGAGGAATTGTATTTCAAAAAACTAGCATTTTTCCTTATAAATTTTCTAAACAGGAATTTTAGGAAATAACTGTTGAACTGTGCCATCCCTGTTGCTCCATGGCAAACACCCCTCCAATACCTAGTAAGCAGGATGCCAGTAATGATATCCTTCTTTTGAACTCTCTTGTTGGAGTTTTGCCTTGGGCAGCAGAGAAGGATTTGGGATATGGTGCCTTGTGTGGTGAACAAAGCATTTCATGGCATTTGAGCAGTAAACAAAATGTTTCTTTTTACACAGTCTTGTTGTTGGGGAGAGGGAAAAGAGATTGTGACCCAAAAGCCTCTTAAATGGGATTTGAAGTGATGAATAGCTGTGGTTATCAAAGTGAGAATTTACAGAGCCACTGACTATTGCTGCCAATCCTAATGATAATGTTCCATCAGGTAGTGTTATTTACATGGTGGTAAAAGTTTCAGTGCTCATCATGGAGCTGGGTGGAATGTAATACACTGCAGCAAAGCAGAAGCAAGAGATAACCTTTCCAGAGGTAAGAAGGGTCCTGGTTCCATAAAGAGACTTTGATCCAAATTGAAACCATGAAGAAATGAGGAGAGATCTTGGTACAGAAGTGTGTGTAATCCATTCTTTTTTGGGAGGCTCTCTGTTTATTTTAGAATCATGGAGTCACAGAATGGTTTGGGTTGGGAGGGGCCTTAAAGACCATGCAGTTCCACCTCTTTCCATGGGCAAGGACACCTTCCAGTAGACTAGGTTACTCAGGACCCCATCCAACCTGACCTTGAGCACCTCCAGAAAAGGGCTGTCTACAACCTCTTTGTCCTGTCAGTTCAGGCCCTTGTCCCAAGTGCCTCTGCAGCTCTCCTGGAGCCCCTTTAGGCCCTGCCAGGGGCTCTGAGCTCTCCCTGGAGCCTTCTCTTGTGCAGCTGAGCACCCCCAGCTCTCCCAGGCTGGCTCCAGAGCAGAGGGGCTCCAGTCCTGAGAGCATCTTTATGCTCCTCCAACAGGCCCATGACCTTTTGTATGCTTTGTTGTATAAGTAAAGAGTGACAGGGTTAAAGACTTTTGTCAGTTCTATGAGTAGTGTTCCTCCCCTCCATGGCACCTCTGGAAACAACCCTAAATCCACGTTGGAGAGGCTCTGGCCCGAGACGGCTCACATAGCCCGGGAATTTGGGAGCTCTGGCACGATGTGATGGGATGTGACATCTTGGTCAGAGGTAGTCACGAGTGCACCAGGGAGCCTGATATCACCTCTAGTCCATGTTCCCTCCTGTGCCAGAGGGCTTTGGAATGACAGGCACTCAAATGTGTGCACACTGGTCACTGCCAGCAAGGGACATGTCCCTGTCGGAAGGGTTGTGTGGTGGTGAGTGTGTCCAGCAAGGGCTGGGGTTAGAGTGCAGAGGTTGGGACAACGCCAAGGGCATTCCAAATCTTACTTTCCCTCATCTTGCTCACTGCATATCCTGTAAAATATTCCCAGACCATTTCTGCCTGTTTCTTTTAAACAATCTTCCTTGCCAGTAAACACATGCTTCCTGTAGCTGCCACTTTATATATCGAATTAGTAAAGCTTATTAAGTCCCCCATTATTTTGTTGCATGATGGAGAATACAGGTGTTTTTCCGCATAAACTGTTCACATGACACAGCAGGAGTAGCACTTTAAGCATAAATGGCATGCACTTAGTTATCTAATTTTTTCACATTAATCCTCTCAAGATGTCTGTTAACACAAACCTCGCTAATTAACATTGCTTTAGTGTCTGCAAATGTATGTTTCAGTTTTTTTAAAGGAAATTGGAAGACCACAGAGTATTGTATTATGAATCATAATATCAATGACATTTAGAGATATGTAAAGTAACTTAGTTGGTAGGTGATATAGAATTATGCCACACTCTAACCTCATCAACAAAAAAGTCATATCTCTGATACGCTCATTTTTGTTTATGTTCTTAAACAATTACTGCTGTAGCAAGACTTGGGAAAATGTCTTCTTTTCCATGTGTTTTTGTAAGGAAGAAAGAAGGGATTCTCACCCAAAATAAATGTATAAAAAGATGTGGAAATCCAAATAAGCTACTCTAGACTTCTTTTTTAGTAAGTAGAGATATACAGGAACCTGCAGAAGGTAAATCATCTAATCAAAACCTAAGAGAATTCACATCTAACCCTTATGCAAACAACAATGTTGAAACAAGCTCAAGTTCAAAACTATTTATACCAAAAAAGTGAGTACATAAGGGACTTTAGGCATTCCTTTTCCCTTCTTATTTAGAATGGGAAATAGCAGACAGCCTCTTGTCTCTGTTTTGGCATATCTGAGGCCAATGAGTGTGTCAAACTTGTGCTGTGGTCCTGAAACCTAAGCCTTTATTTCCATTCCAAAGGGATCAGGAATTTTAAAGTTACATGGACAAATTTCTTAATATTTGATTTGCAAAGCAATTTCTAGTCTTGAATTGATTTGTTGCTTTCAATATCACTGTTCATCAGAAAATCTGAACCTAATTAACAAGCATCCAGCCTTTCTATCATCCACTGACAGAAAATGCACACAACAAAAATGGGAAAACTTGTACCAAAATTATGAAGAGATATTCAAATATTATCACCATTTCTACACAAATCTTAAGAATTATCTGTGGATTTGGTGGAGCAGAACTTGGTAGAGACCTTGGACAGAAAAGGATGCACCTTATCACAATTTTTCCTCAAAAATTTTGGAGTTAAGTCTACCATGGACAATCTTAACCACAGACATACAACTTAAATCCTCCTGTTAGCAATATTATCTTAAACCTCATGGGTTATTTATTGCATGGTAATGTTTTTAACAGAAGGGCTGATTAGCTGTTGGAGCAATCTACCAGAGGAGGCAGTGGATCCCTCTTCTCTTGAAGTCTTTGTCTCAAAACCGGAGGTCAACGCTGCTGCGCTCAATACAGCAGCTACCAGATGAAGTTTACAGTCAGTATTGCATGGGCTGAGTGCTCAGATGTCCTGTCCAGCCTGAGCATTTATGAATCTCAGCTTTTCTAAAGTACCTACAGACCCCTGAATAAAAGAGGCGGTTGGAAGTACAATGTATTTTACGGAAGAGCTCCGTCCGCCTCGCGCGGCAGTGAGGAAATCCTCACGCGGCTGCGTGGTGAGCTCAGGTACAGCCACATTTCATTAAACTTATTACAACTTTCAGCCACGTGGGTGCCTAGACATAAATAAGCCAGGGCAGGCCAACTTTACTAAAATACATATTTTTCTCACTCTGACAGGCGTGCAAGGGGCCACAACTGCCCGTGTCTCGAGGACAATTTTAACAGCAAGACCTTTCTCCTCAGGGGACTGCTCTCACTTTTTCATTTAGGAGAGGAGAAAAGAAACCCAATCCTAAACATACGATGATTTTATTATGTGAAACCCAATAGGAAATGAAGTAAGAACATCAGGCTGCTTTCAGTTTCCTAGCAAGGGATTTTGTTTTAAGTTGGAAGAGAGGCAGCTGCGTTGGACGCTCGCTTCCCTCCTCCTAAACATCAGGACCTCTTTAGTTGTTGGGGGTCATTGGGTGAGTTGTGTGGTGCAAAGACAGAGCAGACTTGATGGCAACTCCTGAGCTTTAATCCAGGCTCTGCTTTTTTTGGAGAGGAAGATTCAGTTGAAGAAGCAGAGGATGAAGGCCTGCAGCAGCTCCTGGTTGTATCTTGGTGTGCACGCAGGGATGCCTGAGTGTGTACGTGTGTGTGTGTGTGTCTGTGAACACCATAAGCAAGCCAGCCAAATTCCATCTTCACGGACAGTTCAATGGAACTTTAGCTCGAAAATGCAGTATATCATATTTCATGAATTTAATAGGGTTTTCATGATTTTACAAAGTGCTTCAACCAGACACTCATGGCTGGAGGCTGCACAGCAGGAGACCTAAAACACTGCATCTGTGTTTTTCAACTCTTGCCAGAATCCATTGAATTTGATCCGGAATGACTATGCATCTTTGGAATGTACATTCACTTTTCTCTTGCCTTATCCAAATAAAAGAGGGAGATGGGGGGGTTGAGGGGAAGGGAGAAAAGAGTCCAATGAGAATTCCATATGGAAACACTAAACTAGCATTATAAAGGATTTCCTATAAACAAAATTACGGTCACAAATTTTGGACTCAGACCACATTTGAAACAAAGGGCCCTTTGTCTCCCTCTTTTTAATATATTATTTTATCTATGTTAACACACGCATTTTTATTTTTTTTATGGCAATAGATAAACAGATGTACATGTATACACTCATGCAAAAATGAATGTATATATTAGTTTGAGGTCCAGTTGCAATCTCTCTTAATTTTTTTTTTGATTGCAGAACTCCTAACAAGAGCAAACTTTAATCGTTCTGTGCACTAAATCCCTTGAAAATAAATATCCAGGGCAACTTCAAAAGCCCTTAATTAGAAGCACATGTGTGGTGTTACAAATTTCTGGCTGCGGCGGCTGAGTTGTAATTTAACGTTATGATCTGCCATAAATATTATCCATAATGAGCAGACTTCATGTTACACTTCTGTACGTCAGATAACTGCAATATTTTTTGTCTGCTTTTGTTCAATCACTGAACCTTAAGTGAAGTTTAAAATTAGAAAGAAAGGAAGAAAGAAATAACCAGTTTTCCCACCGGGGAGCTGAATATTTCTGTCCTCCTAGATGTAAAGAGAGCTATTGATTTTATTCTGTTTCCTTTGTTACGCTTTAAAAATCTGGTTGACAGATAATAACTTGGAGATGATGGGGGAGGGGGAATGATAAGGATTGGAAGTTGGTGAGACAATGGGTTATTTTTCATAACTTTCTGATAGCATCTTCCTGGGATATTTGCTGTGTTCCTCACTCACAAAACAAACCCCAAACCCCCATAAGCTCATGTCTACATGAAAATCTAAACCATTTCTGCCCCTGTGTTTTACCTGAACCAAGTCTATCACACTGCAGGAACTTGATGGTCAAGGATAACATTTTCTATGTTAATTTTAGGCCATTTATGGATTGGTTTTGCAGCCTTGGCACAGGCTGAGCATGATTATAGATACGAGTCTGTGTGTGTGTGTGTGTGTGTGTGTGTGTGTGTGTGTGTGTGTAAGGAGTGGGTAGTGAACCAGACAGTGAACCTACAGTGCAAATGTGCAGCTGTGGGGATTATGTACTGGTTGCCCAAATGTGTGTGAAAAAATGCATAACTAGCACGGGGCTATAGAACAAGTCCACAGCCTCCTGACTCCTATAAAGGGGCAGTTTGGTTTGGACTTGGACCAAACACATGGGCCATATGTTTTTGGCCTTGAAGAGTGCCCCGAGACCTTGTACCTATTTAAAATGACAAGCCTTATCTGGTGTTTCTGACTTCAGGTATCTGTGTCCTGCCTTGGCAGGCTGTTCATGTGGCCTCAGCCATATCTTATTGTTCAGCCTGGAGAAGAGAAGGCTCCAGGGTGACCTTACTGCAGCCTACAAGTAGCTAAAGGAGCCACGGGAGGGCTGGAAAGGCACTTTGGACAAGAGCCTGGAGGGACAGGACAAGGAGGAATGGCTTACTACTGAAAAAAGGCAGGGTTAGATGGGATATTGGGAAGGAATTCCTGGCTGCAAGGAGGGATGCCCTGGCATGGGGTGCCCAGAGAAGCTGTGGCTGCCCCTGGATCCCTGGAAGTGTTCTGGGCCAAGTTGGACGTGGTTTGTAGTAACCTGGGATAGTGGAAGGTGTGCCTGCCCATGGCAGGGGGTGGAACTGGATGAGCTTTAAGTTGCCTTCCTACTCAAACCATTCTGTGATGATTCTGTGACCCTTTTAGCCTGAGTGTAGGGCACAGGAGTGCTGGTCTCTCCTGGGATATCTCTCCTAGACAGAAGACATTGCGTGTCCTCAGCCTACATTCCCTCCAGCAGAATGAGCATATCCTTCCTCTTCTCCCACTCACACCAGCCTTTTTGTTGGAACTGCTTTTCTGTTTCATTAAAAAAAAAAAAAAAGAATAATACTGCAAGAATGAGTAAAAATCTCTGTCCGAGTGCCTGGGGTGGGGACATGTCTCTGTCGACCTCTGCATCCCAACAGAAAGCATGGCTCCTGCAGCTCAAGCAGCAATCCAGAGCAGGGAAGCGGTGAGCAGAGATACAACAGCTTCAAGCTGCAGGCACTACAGGCCCAGATATAAAGCAAAGAGATGTCTGGGAGCAGCACACTCTGTGGGCATGGTAACAAGTGGTCAGATGGCTGTGTGGTATTGCTACCTCTCTGTTTGGTTTTGGCCAGACTCTCTGGCTGCTGGACACCACTGCCAGGGAAAGACTGAGGTGTCTGGGAATATAACTCCTCCCAGGAGATGTCAGGCTCTCATAGGAACAGCACCAATTTTTGTGGCAGCAGGAGGAGCTGCAAATCCAATTCTGTGGGGTTTCCCCCACAAGACTTTCTGTCTCAGCTCTGCCTCTCATTCCCAAAATGCCTGTATGCAGTTTTTGCCTCTGCTGTTGCAGAGCCTTGAGCTGGATCACACGCTACCATTTCTCATAGCTCATATCAGATACCACAAGCTGCAAGCCAAGTTCATTCCCTGTGCTACCTCCCCTCAACCCAGCTGAGTTCACAGGGATGGATTTGTACACCTCTTTTCCCTCTTTAGGTAGTGCAGAGCAGAAGCAAGGCTGTAAACCTTCCAGGTGACAGGTTATCTCCAGAAAGGTTTGCCAAATTACTTTATAAACTTCAGTTATGTAGGGGAGAAGATAAAAGCTATAATGCTGCCCTTCAGAACCCCATGATGGATGTGTTGCTCAACAATCTTCGACTGTGTTGGATGTATCTGACCAAATCTTTCATTATGATATGGCGGAAATAAAATAGCTCTAATCTCCCCCTCCCCTTCTACTTCCATCTCTAGTTTCTAGAACCACAAGTTCCAAGACATGGAAAGTCTGTTGTCAAGGTATTTCTACCAGAAATGATGGAAATGCCCATTTCTCTGTGACTTCCAGCATCAATCTCTAGGCTGGGAAGGTTCATATAATGCTTGGAGACCTCTACAGCTGCGAGTGTGTTTCTGAATACAATCAGCACTCAGAATCATCACCAGTAGTGCTTTTAGAGGCACATCCAGTAGTTTGGCCTACTTACCAAACCAAATTTAAATCAAATATGTCGCTGGAGAAAAGCTTGCCAGTCCTTGCTTCAAAATGACATTTAACACTTCCTTCCAACCAAGGATCACCAAGTTATTTAGAGGCAGGAGTCATTTCAGTGTTTCAGAGCAGCGCCCTGAAGTCACCCACTGCCGGCACCACCCCTCTGTCTGACCACGGAGGCACAGGTGACTTTCCCAGCAGGGACCAGAGCAGTGTAACTCTGCTGGAAGTGGAATCTCTCTCCATTGTGACTGTATTTGGCATCACTTATTTGGGTGTGTGCCATTCCGGGTAAAACGGGGATTATCTGACACACTCCTTCAAACACAAGCTTAGGAAAGCTGTATGTGAAAGATGCTGAGACACTAAAAGTGAAAAATACTTTGTAATCAAGGTCAAATTCTAGTAGTAAGTTTGAGCCAAATAAGATCTCTGATTTCATGTGGCTGCACACTTTTCCATCTTCATTTCTTCACCTCTCTATAGTTTACCCTGTTTGCCTCCTATAGGCTTTGGAACAACCTTCAAACCAAACAGTCTGGCAATGATGGTAACAATAATTCTTCCTTTTGGCTGGCTTGCTTTCATCTCTTTCTTAACCAAAGCACAGTCCTCTGCCACAGCCCAAAGAATTAACACGGTGGATTACAGCTTCTCTGACGGGCTGTCCTGACCCCGCAGAGGTCACTCGTGCCCCTCAAAGTGCTGACCCACGGCCGTGTGAGGGGCAGGGGCCAGCTGTGTGCGTGTGCAGGGCTGTGGGATGCTCTCAGGACACGCTGCCCCGGCCGCTCCGCTTTCGGTACGTCGATAGGTGGAGCTGAAGAAACAACGCGGAGCTTGAGAGCGAAGGCATATATTGGGTGTGTTTGCTTTTTTTAGTGCGCTGGGAAGGGGTTGCACTCGTGAAATGACAGAAGTGTAGCTGTGCGGTGAAGGGAGGGCGTGAGGGACACAAGGCTGCTGCAGAGAATGGTGGACGAGAGACGGAAAAGGAATGGAGGGCATAGAAATCTGCATCTGGGACAAAATACCTGTTCTCTTGCCTACAGGGCTCTCCAGGTTAATACTCTGCATCTGATTCAACTTCTATACATACAGCATCAAAATAGACTTTATTTTTGCTGGTGAATCTTGCACAGAATGAATTCCGGCATATGGTTTTGCATATCTAGCTTAGATTAGACAATCACTCAAGCGCTTTGTGTGTCAGAGTTGTCCAGCTTGAGATGATCTAGAACTCATTTAAGAGAGGTCAGGTACACTTAAACTGTCCCTCTGCCTAAATAAATCATCTTATGAAAGAATCCTTAGTAGGCAGTGTAAATAAGGATTCTCATGTCATGGTTTGCTTAGTCTGCTAATCAAAACATGTAGCTCTGAGCACTTACCATTTAGTGCAGCTTATGAAAATCAAGCATCATTATTGCTGTCTGATACATTATCACCAGCAGCCATATAATGGGCAAAATGTTCCTGGGTTGGAATGAGTGCAATTTATGATTCTAAATTGTTATGTATAAAGAAAGAAGAGTGCAGCTGGATATTCATTAGACACATTCAATTTAATGTATTGAAAACAGTAAAGAATATGTTTTAATTAATAAGCCAAGTGCACATGGCAATGGAATCTGTAAAGAGAGCCCACAGAGCTCTGCAGCTCTTACTGGGAAGTGAAATGGCAAAGCTGCTCCTTTCTCTAGAGTGAGGTGACCTGTATTCACCTGCAGACCACAATTCACCTGCTTTGGTTGTCTCAGCTTTATTGCCACACTTAGAGGATTTTTCCCTTCAGACCCATCAGTAATACAAAAGACGTCAGCTGTTTTTATGCACCTCAGTGTCTGGACTTCCAGTTGGAAAATCAGTTTCAGGAGGAAGATGGCTAGCATACTCTGAAAATTTGGTCAAATTGTTTTCAGAAAGGGCACTTAAGAAGGGTTAAAAACACATGAAAAACATTGCAAGTGTTGCTTCTGTGCTGGAGTGTTGGAAGGGTTAAAAACACATTAAAAACATTGCAAGTGTTGCCTCTGTACTGGAGTGTTGGAAGGAATGAATAGGAAAAAACAGGACGTCTTCAACAACTGTGAAGTTCATGTCCCTAGATGACCTTCAAAATCAAAACTGCATCACTGACATTTCCCCTAAGGGTTTGAAAATGTAGTGAAGATATCAACCAAATGATCTTGTGAGGTCTTCTTAAGAAGACCCAAAAATAGAAAAGCAGTAACATGAACAATTATTAAAGTTACTCTTTGGAATGGTACTTTCATTCTAGCTCAAAATATCTTATTGAAGAAATTTTTGGCACCTAACATTTACCAGGTTTGTTAGAAGCCAGGAAGTGAATCACCTTGGAAAATCTGAAGAAAATTTTCTTGGCGGCCATCATGCAGAGGCAGATGAAATGTATTTCCAAGATACAACAACTTTTTAATGTGATTGTTAATTCATAGCAAATAGCTCAAAATAAGCCAATATTTGCAGTTTGTAATTTAAATAGAATCTTCTTGACGCTTATTGAGTTGATGATTTGTTATTTGATAGAGAGGGAGGGGAATGGGTTACAGTGTTATACTATTTACATTCATCCCCAGGAAGGGCCTTTCCTAAACAAAATCTCCAAGTCAGATGTGACCATTACCAGCAGAAACTGGGATCTCTCACTGCTCCACTGAGTGGGGCCATAATCCTCCCTCAGGGGCTGACTGTGAAAGGTGAGGCCATGTGTCCTGAAATGCTGTGGGTTACACCAGTCATGGAGTCCATGCTGAAGGGAATAACATCGGTGCTCATGTCCTGTAGAACCTTTTAGAGATTAAACCATGCCAAGAGAAGCTCAACATGACCCATGAATGTGCACTTGAGCCTCGAAAGCCAACTCTGTGCTGGGCTGAGCGCCAGCGGGGGCAGGGGGGGAGGGGAGATTCTGCCCCTCTGCCCCCTCAGGTGAGCCCCCACCTGCAGAGCTGCCCCAGCCCTGGGCTCCAACAGCACAAGGAGCTGGAGCTGCTGGAGCCAGTCCAGAGGAGGCCACGGAGATGTTCCCAAGCCTGGAGCCCCTCTGCTCTGGAGCCAGCCTGGGAGAGCTGGGGGTGCTCAGCTGCACAAGAGAAGGCTCCAGGGAGAGCTCAGAGCCCCTGGCAGGGCCTAAAGGGGCTCCAGGAGAGCTGCAGAGGGACTTGGGCCAAGGCCTGGAGGGCCAGGACCCAGGGAATGGCTTCCCAGTGCCAGAGGGCAGGGCTGGATGGGATATTGGGAAGGAATTGCTGTGTGTGAGGGTGGGCAGGCCCTGGGCCAGGGTGCCCAGAGCAGCTGTGGCTGCCCCTGGATCCCTGGCAGTGTCCAAGGCCAGGCTGGATGGGGCTTGGAGCAGCCTGGGAGAGTGGAAGGTGTCCCAACCCAAACCGTTCTATGATTCAAAGGACAGAGAGCCCCGAGGAGAAACTCTGGTACCAGAGGCAATTTGTGCACACAACTCTCCCTTCTCCACATGATAATTGTAGTGAGAAGTGGTGGCTTTTTAGTTATAATACAGCTCTTGTACCACCCCATCTGCCCATATATCTTGCAATGAACTAAATAGGTTTTCATCTGGAGAAGTAATTGCTCCTTGTAAAATAAACCCCCTTTTGAAAGTGATCCTTGAGGGTGTCTGAACTACAGGATGGACTGAGAGCTTTACTATAGCCTTGATGTGTTCATAGTGCTGCAAACCCATGACAAGGACCCTCCACTCAGTGTTGTGTCTGCCAGGGTGTCTTCCAGTGAAGGTGTGTGGTTGGCTGTGCTTCCCTGCACGGCTCGGAAACTACTTTGCAAGGCAGCTGGGAAGAAACCCAGAAAATTCTCTGCAAATTAAATGAATTTCTGGCCTGAGTGAAAGCATCTGGCCTAGCAGAGAGGTGAACAGCACAGTGGGCCAGAAGAAACACTTCCCCACACACTCAGGGAGCCTGAACTCACCAGGGAAATGTGGGATGATCTTGTCCTCTTGCAGAGTTGAGCCTGTCTGCTTCAGCCTGCAGCGTGTTAGTAAGTGGGGATGGGTCCTGGTCACGTCTTCCTAAAGCAAAGAGATACAGGAGTCTGAAATGTTGGACAGCCATAGAGCAAGAGTGACCATAGGATCATAACATCAGAGAATGGTTTGTGTTGGAGGGACCTTGAAGACTATCCAGTTCCAAACTCCCCTGACGCAGGCAGGGAAACCTTCCACTATCCCAGGTTGCTCCAAGCCCTGTCCAGCCTGGCCTTGGACACTGCCAGGGATCCAGGGGCAGCCACAGCTTCTCTGGGCACCCTGTGCCGGGTCCTTCCCACCCTCACAGGGAATAATTTCTTTCCAATACTCCTTCTAACCCTGCCCTCTGGGCAGTGTGAAGCCATTCCCCCTCATCCTGTCCCTCCAGGCCCTTGTAAATAGTCTTTCTCCATATTTTTGTCATTCCCTTCAGGTCTTGAGGACCTCAATTAGGTCACAGCAAAGCTACCTCTTCTGCAGGCTGAACAATCCCAAATCTCTCAGCCTCTCCCCACAGCAGAGCTGCTCCATCCCTCTGATCATCTTGGTGCCTCCTCTGGACTGGCTCCAGCAGCTCCAGCTCCTTGTGCTGTTGGAGCCCAGGGCTGGGGCAGCTCTGCAGGTGGGGTCTCACCTGAGTGGGGCAGAGGGGCAGAATCTCCCCTCCCCTGCTGCCCACGCTGGAGCTCAGCCCAGGGCAGGGGGTTCAGGGCCAGGGCAGGTCCAGCTCTCACCCACAGCACCCCCAGGTCCTTCTCCCAGGGCTGCTCCAGCTGCTCATCCCAGCCTGGATTGATCCTGGGGGTTGCCTCCAGGACTTGGCCTTGTCAAACCTCATGAGGTTCCCATGGGCCACTTCTCTAGCCTGTCCAGGTCCCTCTGGATGTCATCTCATCCTCCAGATGTGTCAACTGCACCTCTCAGCTTGGTGTCATCTGCAAATTTGTTGAGGGTGCCCTCAGTTCCTCAGTCTGTGCCATTAATGAAGATATTCAATAACACTGGTGCTCGTATGGACCCCTGAGGGACACCACCTGTCCCTGATGTCCATTGGGACTCTGAGCCCTTGACAACCCTTTGGGTGCAGCCATCCAACCTGTTCCTAATCCATCTAATAGCTCTCCCATGAAATCTATCTCAATTTAGAGAGAAATATGTTGTGGGGGATGGTGTCAAAGGCTTTACAGATCAGGAAATAAAAAGTGAACATATTTATAGGGCAGCACACCAACAACTTGTAGGTGTAACAAGCTTTGAGAAGCACCAGGAGCCCATGGCATAAAGAACCCCGTTGCTGGGACCACTGTGAGGTTATGGCAGGTCCATCCCCAGGTGGTGAGCAGAAAGTAGTTCCTTTTTACTGGGCTTTAAAAAGATTTCCCAGACTCAACACAAAGACCTTTGTGCCTTTTGTTGTGTACAACACACCCAGCCTGCACTCAGAGGAGCTGTGGATTGCTGACCCAAATGCTCACCACTCATATTTCAACACAGTGAAACAGACATTTGCTTGTGTAAGGAGTTTCTTTGCATAGATGGTCCAGAAGAGTCACAGGTCTAAAGAGTCTCTAAAAGGCTTTTTTTTTTTTTTTTTTTTTTTTTTTTTTTTTTTTA
>VZRF01015386.1:460321-482860 GCA_013396875.1 Vireo altiloquus | reverse complement strand
GCTGATGGTTTTGGGAAATTACAGTTTTAATGGAAAAAGTGTCATCTTTGCTGATATCGTCAACTAAAGACCTAAGTGGGAACAAGCTGTTTCATGAGCAGTAGAATTAACACAACCATGTTTCATGTGGATGTGTGTCTCAGGTTTGAACTTTCTGGTTAAACTAGGGTGCCAATTTAAGATTTTCCCATAGCTGTGATATGAATAATGTCTCATCCCAACACAGATTCTCCACGCTCTGATAAAGGGTAACTGGAGCCTTTCTTATTCTGGCTGCTGCAACTATTCAAGTCCCTGTCTTCATACAGGCTGTAAATTTCCATGAAACATGAACAATTCTAACAAATTTTGTTGAAACAGGTTCAAAAGTTGTCAGGGAGACATGAAAAGATGAGATGATACACACATAAGTTGGATCATGTAAGTCCTTGTTTTCTTTGGAAACCAGGGTAGAAACATTCTCCACAGGCAGCTTGTAATGCAGAAAATGGCTATTTATGGAAACCTACACACTCTTTTCTATCTTATAAAGGGATAAGATAGAAAGGGGTGTAACTTGTCTTCTCTCCTCTGTATTATTTATGACTTATAAGAGAAGGAGTGTGTAGAGGTAACCTACGAGGGTTTTTTAGCAACTCTTAAAATTGCTGTAAAACTCTTACAAGTTTTCTAAATTCTTGTTGTGCACTCTTTTGACAAACAGAACTTCAACAACAGGCTTTCACATTTTCAATTCTAGTATTTCACTGCTTGTCCTTGCTGAATCTTTCAGTGAATAATCTTTGAGCTGTTTTGCAAAGACCATGTGAACCAATCTTAGTGCCAGTATTTAAATTTTAAGACAGGTTTTCTGTAGACCAAAGGTTAAGCACTGGTGTTATATAAACACTTAACAAAAGTTCCCCTTTCAGATACTTTTCTTTTTCTTATCTTACATTTTAGTAGACTGTCTGTCGTCAGACAGTGCTTTAGACTAGACATAATAAAAATAGAAAATAAGATATTTTCAAAAACCCATCAATTTTTTATCTTTATATAAGAAATATCAATGATGCAAGCTCCTTTTCCCACTCACATGTCCTCTTTCTTATCTGAAGGAATGGTGGAAGACTTTGGATGCTCCACCCCTGGAAGTGTTCAAGGCCAGGTTGGATGGGGTTTGGAGCAGCCTGGTCTAGTGGAAGCTGCTCCTGCCCATGGCAGAGATAGAAATGGATGATCTTTAAGGTCCCTTCCAACCCAAACCATTCTGTAATTCTATAATCAAGTTTGAATATATCATCTTAAGACACAAAGTCCTCTCAAAGCTTAGTTAGATTTTTTTTTCTTGTCTTTCTTCACAAATTCAAGACTAAGAAGTGATAAAAACATCACTGTTTTGATTTTAAACAGGCCACTCTTCCTAGAAGCTGGGCCTCAAAGCTCCATGTGTCCTGAGTGCACAGCAAACCCCAAACCCACTCCTTATATTTCCGCTCTTTTGATTTTCAGAGAGTGATTTTTTTAGCCAGTCCTTGTTGTGGCCAGTACCAATGACAAGGGAAATATTTATAGTGCTGAAATCAAAGGGGCACAAGGCAGTGCTAACAGCACTCCATCATTTCCTTTTCCAAGGGACGGACGTAGCTGCAGACTTTAAGATCACTCATCACAATAGGAGTATTTATCTCTAGGAAAGCCTTTGTGTTACGACTGCAGGGCAGTGAAATGAGCACTGGGTTTTTTGCATGATCCACAGTTTTTCATTCTCCAGTTTGAACATTGTTGGTTCAGTCAGCACACTGTTTTTTTGAGGGAGACAGTGGTGCACAGGGCTATTCCTCTGGCTTCCTCACCCACTGTTTCTTGTGCTGTCTGTGCACTCTACCTTTCATTTACTTATTGCATTTCTTTTCACACATCGCCTGTTTTCGTGGTTCATGATGGATTTCACAGAACTATTCAGAGGGGCAGCTGAGATCTGTAGGTACCCACAGCTCCAGTGCTTCGCTGTATGTCCTCAGTGGCTTCAGGCTCAGCACCCAAAATCAGAGGATCAGCTTCATCAATCCCTAAGCTCCTCTAAAGCTGGATTAGTGTTTTTCTCGGGCCACCCGTGTCAGGAGAATGACAAGGGCAGGGCAGGAGAGTTTGATATGAGTTGGGGTGGAAATGCTCTGGGAAATGTGGGAGATGCAGGCAGGAACTGCAATGTGGATTGTCATCTTACACTGAAATGTTCAAAGGTGTAAAATCTGCAGGGCAATATCAACTTTTACTTCCTGTCTCTCATTTTCCTCCTGCCCTCCTGCAGCAATTGCCTGCCCTGGGGAACTGCCTCTTTTGCCTGTGCAGGGCGCTGGCCCAGGCTGCACCACCTGGCCATGGCTGTTTTCTCTCCCCCCTGCTCTAGCTGCTGAAAACCTGGCAACAGCTCCACGGAGTGATGGGAGCCTGACAGAGGGGATGTGAATAGCTTGCTCTTGATTGACAGCCCCTCCACAGAGTAGTCTGTCAGATTAATTATCTGTACTTCAGAATTCCCTGGAGATCCCATCACCATTTCACAGGGTGCTGCAGAAACATATAATGAAGTTCCAGCCCCCTTTCCCTGAAATGGCAATCTGTCTCTAAGATAAGAGGCAGCAGGTGGAATCAGCTTGTGGACGGCAGTGAGGAAAGAAAAATGGTTTTCAAGGGTTTGGGAAACACACAGACATCACAAAGTGGTGTTTTCCTTTGGCTAATGGCATCAGAGTTTCCTCAGTGTCCTCTGAAGGTAGTGGTCTCCAGTAGTTGATCACCAGCCTGGGCCTTGTTCCCTATCCGGGTGGGTGTGCTCCAGCCACAAGGTAGCAGAGAGCATGGGGTTGGATGAAGACTCAGAAATTTGTGTTCCAGTTCTTTAACCTGCAGATGTTCCCTCTGTTGATATAGAAATAAGGCTAAGATTTATTACTATTATTATTATTATTTCCAAAGCAGCTGTCAAAGCGAATTTGAGAAAAGGGACTTTTAAGGAGTGCTTACATGAGGAATTACTCATGGAAAATTCCTCCTCTGAACTTTTCCAATTTCATTAACAAAGGAATGTTTATAAAGCAAAGCGCTGTGCTAGACACTGACATTTCTAAGTTTGAAATTGCTCTTGTAGCAGTTGAAATGAAGTTCATGCAGCAGTTTGAGAGCAGGTACTGCATCCGGGTGGAACAAGGACCTACTTGTGACAGCCAAGAGAGAAAAATATTCCTTGTGGGACAACAGGGCAAGACCTGAGACCATGAGTGAAAGCATCTGAGACAGCCTAGTGAAAGCAGTTCCTTGATCAGACTAAATTCTAAAGTCACTGCTACTTAACAAGAATAAACAATTATTTTTATCTTGAGCAAACATTGGCAATCTCTAAAAGAGAGATGAATCATAAAATGATGGAATCATGAAATGGTTTGGGCTGGTAGAAGTCTTTAAAGGGGAAGGGGTCTTTAAAGATAATTCAGTTCCAAGCCCTCTGCCTTGGGCAGGGACATCTTCCACTGGACCAGGTGTCTCTAAGTTTCCAAACTCATCTTGGACACTTCCAGGGATCCAGGGGCAGCCACAGCTTCTCTGGGCAACCTGTGCCAGGGCCTGCCCACCCTCACAGGGAACAACTTCTTCCTAATATAAGAACATCAATCCTGTCCCCCGACAGTGTTTCCTCTTGTCATTTCCCTTTGTACTACCACTCCATGCACTTTCCAAAGTCCTTCTCCATCTCCCTCTCTCATTGTTTATGGACTGCCAGTGCACACTGATGAATTATATTGAGCTTCTCATCCATCAGCACTCCCACATCCTTCATCTCAGAGATTCTGTCAACCCATTCTCTGTCCAGCCTGTGTCTGTGTTTTGGATTGCCCCAAATGTGTTTTAGATTGCCTGGATTTTGATTCTGAAACCCAGTTTCAGAACCTTGCACATGGCCTTGTTGAACTTCATCAGGTTCACACAGGTCCAGCTCTCAGGGCTGCCGAGCACTATGAATGTCAAATTATTTGTTATCAGTAACTAGTCAATGTCTGCCTTGAGGCAGAGGTTTCTTATGCAGAGACCAGATTCCTGATAGTCTTTCTGGCCTATAATTGCATCTTTATTGAGCCTAGGCTAACATAATCTTTGTCTTCCTTTCTTGTCTTGCTTTTTGTATTTCAGCAAATGCTGACAATTGCTGCTCTCCCTATATCCTTCTAAATGATGTTGTTCTAAAAGCCAGATAGCCTCAAGGACCATCCTGTGTCATTCATGGGCTCATGATCTCTAAGGGGTCAGTTGAAGAGGTTTTTTTTATAAAGAACCATGTGCTACTCCTGGAATTGATCAGTGATTTGAACTTTCACATCAACTTTCACTGGAGGGTGATGAGACCATTCTGCAAACATAAGCCCATTTTGCCTATGGATCATAGAGACTGAAGGGCTCACTGAGGCCACATGTCAATGGTGTCAAACGCAGAAGCATCATTCTCAGTCTAGAATTTCCAGATATTTCTGGTCTCTATTATTTATCAGCTTCTAAAGCTCGTCTCACCAAAGCATATTCTAATTTAACAAGAAGTGAAGAACTGGAATTCCTCATTTATTATAAAGAAATTCTTTACTGTGAGGATGGGGAGGCCCTGGCCCAGGGTGCCCAGAGCAGCTGTGGCTGCCCCTGGATCCCTGGCAGTGTCCATGGCCAGGCTGGATGGAGCTTGGAGCAACCTGGGACAGTGGAAGGTGTCCCTGCCCATGGCAGGGGGTGGGACTGGATGAGCTTTAAGGTCTCTTCCAAACCCTTCTGTGATTCTAAGATTTTATGACTATGGGCTATTTTGATTAAGATTTGGTGTGGAACACACAATAGCTGTGATTTCTAGTAGAAATGGAGCAGCAGTCATGAGAGTAAGAACATTTGGCAAAGTTTTTGTTCATAGTAGTTTGTAGAAAAAGGCAGGCAAGGACCTCCCAGCATGAAAATCAGATGAATAGACTTCAAGGAAAGAAAATTTCTCAATGTCACCTTCCTGAGAGAAACTTCTGGGACCCCAAATATAGCTTCCCTGATGCTAATGCTATGCAGAAAGGAGGCTTGGGCTATGTCACCAAGGTACTCAGCAGTTATGAAGTGTATATTTTAAAAGATCATGTGAGGAATTAAGCATGAAGATGCCATTTAATTATACATTTATGCACTTGCCTTTTTTTTTTTCCTTTAAGCAGACTCTTTGCTGAGAATTTACTTCTCTGAGTTAATGACAATAATTACATGAAAATCCATTCAGGCTTCTCAAGATGCTGAATTTGCAAACTGGCAATACAACTACTTTAATACTCATTTAAATACACTGTAATTGCACTTGATTCTAAGTAGTGGCATTTTAAAAGCCATGTCATTTGTAAATATTAGATGTCCCCCTCCCCACCTTCATTTTAACATCAATCCTTAGTGTATCTGGTTGATGTCAGCCTTGATAAATTATTCTGCTGAAAGAGCTGACCATAAAGAATAACATTTTCCATTAAAAATTAATATATTCCCATGCCACTGGTCCTTGTGTAAGAGCAATACAATGGTCTGTATTGTCTGTCTGTCAGCAGATCCATGTCTGATTTATGGTTTACCTAGATCCTACAAAGTCCTGAGAAAATTACAGTTTTGATACCTGTCATTCATTAGTAATATTTATATTACTAACGTATTACAATATTTGCACACTAGCAAGTGACACCTGCAGCCTGAGCTGTCAGCCAGGCTCACAACATGAAAGAAAAGAAATTACTTTTCCTCCTTATTGAATGCAAGGACCAAATTTTTGCTGCCTTTCCCTCAGCACTCGCTTTTCTGAAGGGATTTCTAATGGCTCTCTGGTGGTTTGGTTTAGGTTGGGCACAGCTTTCTGCAGCCCTGGGGAAAACTAGAGCAACAGAAGAAAAGTCATTAAGCCCAATTCCCTAAACTGCAGGTTCTGATTCGCATCTCTGGTTAGAAACTCACTGAGTACCATGCCAAAAGTAGTTTCACCTTCCTTTTGCCATGATGGACATCCTGGGACCTAATATCTTGTGTGCATAGGAAGATGTCTTCCCTTCCAGACTGAATGCAGCCTTGGAAATTTTAAACTTCTCCTGTTTTGGCAATATTTTTCTTTCCTTTATATTACTTTTCTGTGTACCTAATTATTGTAAATATGGACAACTGTTTTATTCCATATTTTCAGGGAACATTTTTTGCTTATGTACACATTGTCTGTGTACGTGTTTTGTGCCAACTGCTTAAAAAATGCATTTTCCTTCTCCTTTGCATTTTAACCCGTTCAGAAAATCTATCTGAATGATGTCTCACCTGTGGAAGTGGCTTTGGTCAAGTAACAACACTTTGCGAAACTCACCTTATATTAATGAGGTTTTGTTTCAGAATGGTGCCAAAGCAAGGTCCTAAGAAGTCTTTACTAATTTATTTGATTATTCTCTGTTTTGATTTTTCTGGTTTTGTGTTGGATGACAATATGCAAAAACCCAAGAGAATGTGATGCAAAACACTTCATTTTGCAGGAAACAGGTTTTTCATTATTTCTGTAAGGCTGTTCCCAAATAGATTGAAGACAGCTGCTGAGAAATTAAACATTTTGCAACTTACCTTCTGTAGAAAGAGAAAAGTGAGACCTACCTATGAGGTCAGGCCAAATATTAATAGAGACCTTTGTACTGCAAGGATCCTACCTTTTCTATTCTATTATGTTAATAGATATGGCAGTGAAATATCTTTTTTTCTTTCTCTTTCCCCCTTTTTTTCTCCTTTCTCCTTTCCCTTTTCCTTTCCCACATAGTATTTGTTGTTTTCACTGATTACTAGCCCCTTCAGTTGGATAGTGTCCTGGACTTTAATTCTGACTATATATTTAATACGAGAGCAAATCAGAGGTTGGAATCAGCCTTGCTCACACAAAGCTGAAGATCCATCAAATATTTTTTTGGTAGAATGTGCACTCTCTCTATGATTAAAATTCCCCAAAATTTCTTGTTGTGTGAGGCAGTTGAAACCAATATAGCTTTGAAGTTGTTTAATCTAAAGAAATCTGTTTCAAAATGAAAGTAAGCAAAAATGTGTGTTGTGTGAAAAATTTTGCCCAACAATCTACGAACCCTTGCACATATCTCAGTGTTTTTATTGAAGTTCATCTGCCCTAACTCAGGGATCTCTAAGGGAGATTTGAGTAGGTCACCCAATAACCGAAGAACTATCCTTTGTAGGAGAGGCATCAATATGGCATGTTACGAGACATATTCTCAAATCCTGATTTGCATAACTGCATAACCTTTGTGTATCTGTTGTAAATACATAAAATAAAAACTCCTTGTACACCTTCTGTGAACAGTTATTACAGTTTTGCTCAGAAACTTATTCCCCTGTGGATGTTTATGCATGTGCACCACACACCCAGAAAAGTGTCCAAATATTCCTATGCCCCACGTTTCCCATTCTTTCTTCTAACAAGAGGGTTTTCTGAAAGATCAGTTATTTTAGCAAAATGAAAGAGACTGATATGACGTGCTGATATCCCATGTGTTGGGAAGAATGAAAGGATCTGCTTTTCAGTGAGAACTCTTTTGGTAGACTCACATGTTTGAATGATTAAACCCAAGGATTAAAATATCTTTTACAATGTGTAATTTTTTTCCTTTCTTTCAATAACTTTAACGCAGGAAGAGAGAACAGAGGAAGAGAGAGAAATAAGCTTATATTCTTAACTTTCCTAACCCATATTCCATTCCAGAACTATAAGATGTGATAAAGATAGGTAAGCAGATTAATTTAGCAGACTTCCAGACTTCTGAAGCAAAAGAGGGAGGCAGAAACACTTTATCATTTCTGACATATGGAGCATGTAGTTCTGACTGTAATATGGAATGGATGATCAAAGTCATGTTTTCAATAGATTCTAGGAACATTTTTAGCCTTAAAGTCATTAGTAAACTTCAATTTAGGAGCTGAACCCTAAAACCTTAATTTGGACAAAGCACTCCTACTTGGGAGCATAGCAACTCACTCACAGGTCAAAATTTAATATAATTCTTGAACCAGGCAGCTCAGTGTCTTGGAGAAAATGACTAAAAAATACTTAGAAAATACCTTCAAGGGATGAGGATGAAATTGAGAGCTAAGCACAGGAAAAATAAGAACTAGGGCTTTCAAAGAAAATTGAAGCTTTGGAGAGCCTTCAACTATTTTGATTTATATTTAAACATTTTAGAGATTGGAGCTTTGATTAGCTGAGACCCTCTCCAATTCCCCTTCAGCTCTGATTTATGGGCAGGCTGAATCTCAGTAAAATGAAAGCTGAATGAGGTGTTCTTTAAAATTACCTATGAACACTTAAAGAAGGTAAGGAAGAGGGCAACTTGGTTGGGGCTTACACGAAGGGGAATGGGATATGAAGGTGAGTGTTTTTAGGAGCTGAAGTATTTTGAATACTGGAGAGGGGGAAGGAGCAGAAAGAACAGGATGTCAGGGTGTTTCTAATTGCTACATGTGATAGCAGTTATATATACATCACTTTTGACTGGGAGATGCGTGAAGCTAGACTTGTTAGCACAAACAAGGCTGTTGGTGCATATGTAAGATGGAATTTGGTGGGGGTTTTGGTGTTTTTTTTTTTTTTTTTAGTTGGGAAGAAATTTTTTTCTCAATTTACTGAAGAAGTGGCTTTCTCATTTTGGTGTTTACAATTGATTGTCTCAGCCTCTCCAAGGTTATTCTGATAGAAATTTTGTAGCTCGCAGGAAGCAGCTAGACATGTCCAGGTGAAATTGTGCAGGGATGATTCATGGTGAATGACCCCACTGGCCCAGTACAGAATCATAGAATGGTTTGGGTTGGAAGGGAACTTAAGGATAATCTTGTTCCAAGCTATCTGTCATGGGCAGGGACACCTTCCACTGGCCCAGGTTGCTCCAAGCCCCATCCAGTCTGGCCTTGGACACTTCCAGGGACCCAGGAACAGCCACAGCTTCTTTGTGCACCCTGTGCCAGGGCCTCCCCACCCTTCCAGCCAATAATTCCTTCCCAATATCCCATCTAATCCAGACTTCTTTCAATATGAACCATTCCCCCTTGTCCTGACCCTCCATCCCTTGTCCCAGGTTCCTCTCCAGTTTTCCTGGAGCCCCTTAATGTATTCTCTACTCCAAGCTGAACAACCCCAACTCTCTCAACCTGTCTTCCTAAGAGAGGTGCTCCAGCCATCTGATAATTTTTTTGGCAATCATCTTGGACTGGTATCCTTTCATAACATGGTGGATAGAAAAAGTTCTGTACATGACCATGGCTTTCCCAGTCCTCCCCAGTTTTTGCTTTTCAAGTTGCCATTCTATGTAACAGAGAAGAAACACACTAACTAACACTGCCTTTACCAGAAGCTAGACAGAAATGGATAAAAGCGCCCCTTAAGGCAGTATCCAGGTCTAAAAATGTTCTCAGCCCTGCTCTCCTCACAGCTGCTGGCATAGGACTCTGCTCAAGGATGTGCACTGTGTGACAGTGGCATACAAGGGGTCAGAGTCCTCACCAAGCTGCTGCAGTTGTCTCACCCCTGCAAGAAAATATCAGGTGCAGAGGAAATTGCACATGACAATTGTTTGAAAACATGTCTTCTTAATGAAGTAAGGAATGTGTCATAAGCAGATGATCCCTGTGAGAGTGGTAGCTGCCAAAATCGTGAGTTAGGTCATGATGTTTGTAGAAGATTTTAATATTTTGCAGCTGGAATGTGCCTATAATGACGTATTCCCACCCCACATTCTTGCTGATTTCGAAGGCATGGATAGAAATGATTACTGACTGGCTGAAAAACTTCCTTGCAGATGCTGTGGATTTGTTTCTTGACAGCCTTTATCATGGCAAGACAAACTGTTGAGGTATTATGAGTGCAAAAGATTGAGTCTGACTGTGGGGGAACGTTTAAGTTTTCCTAGTTAGCTAAACAGCCGTAGGGCATCTTGGATTGGGTTCAGCTTCATAGCTTGGACACAGATCTCAGTTATCCTCTATTCTTGGCACTGGTCTTTGGTTGCCTGACAGCCTAGTGATGGGAATCCAGGATCTTCGACTATATAAATCTGTTCCTGCATAGGTGTCACCTCATTCTGCAGTTGCGTGCTCAGCATTCAAACATTTCCCCTGGTCGTTTCTCACTGACAACTGTTTCTTCCCAGCAGGGAGCAGATGAGCTGTGGCAAGCCATTATCACTCCTCTAAGACGATGTTGAGTCAGCTTCCACATCAGTCCTGAAGATAACTGTGGTCTTGTGCAGTCAGTGGCTTGGATCTTTTCCTGTTTGCCAGAGTATTGTCACAGCAAGGCAGCCTCACTCTTATCAACAGGAACAGCTCACATGCATACCCTGGAATGTGCATGTGGGTGAGTAGAGGCCTTCTTGCGGTATCTCTTGCATTCCTTGTAGGGTTTTTATTCCAGGCACATGCAACAATTTTGCTGCCAGTGATGAGGTTATTTGCAGTCAGTTTGAGAGAGCCACTGTGCGCTGAGGAGCATGGTTACTATTTCTGTAACTACTGGCATCAAGTTATAACTTAAATGGTGTTGCTTCTGGAATTAGCCAGATCCCACAGTTTTTCATCTTTATCCTTGAGACATTTGGCTTCCCCTGTCTCCCTAATCGCTTTCTTATGTGTTAAGTCAGGATTGAGCCTTTCTGACGCAGAGCACTCTTTCATGCACGAACCATAAAGTCACACAGAGTTTCATCACGCTTCCAGACAGAGAAATGGCAGCTTCTTAGGAGAATTGCGTTGGGACTGGAACCTCAGTGCAGAGGTTCCCCCTCTTCACAACCCCTGGGAGACAGCCAAGGCCCTGGGAAAGTCACCAGAGCTTCTCGCCTACCTGAATAAGGATCGTGGCTGAACCAAAGAAGGCGTTGGATTAGAAGAAAAAGATCTGTGCAAGCATGAAATACCCAGTCACAGAAGATTGAGGCTGCTAATCCTGCTGTCTCTGAATGGCAGGTGCCATTGGCATTTCCTTTGGAAACATCTCAGTCTTGGGGATGTCCTGTGGCCAGTCCCAAAGGGGCTGCTGCCAATCCCGGGGAGCACATTGCAAGTGGTGATGGGGCTGCCTGCAAATGGCAACACACAGACACCCCCACGATGATGCTCTCTGTCTGCCACCCACTGTCATGCACGGAGTCCAAACAGATGTCTCACTTCTCCAAAAAGCTGGATTGTTTATTTCTTTGCAAAGACAGAATAGGCAATGAAAGGATTGCAAAGACAGGATGGATACCACCAGTCTGTGGCTGGAGAGTAGGAACTGGGGGTATTTTACAGCTTAAATCATTATGCCATAAGCAGTTTTCTGCAGAATAAATGGGAAAAAAATAATGTTGAGGAATGGTTCTGAAGAAGTTTAGAGGTTTTAAGAAGGAAAGTTGCGCATTTCTTTGTCCCTCAGGTCTGCAACTAGCCCTCTCTATGGGCACTCATTCTCACTGAGTGAACACCCGTTCAGCAAAGAATTTGGCAATGTTTAACACCATCCCTGCTCAGCAAAGCACAGAGGCAAGTGTTTCACAAGAAATATGTACTGAAATCCTTCTCCCAGTAACCTCTTTGACAGCCTGACTTCTGCATCCAATTTCTAGCCAAAACTGAACTGGTGACAGGAGGTTTGGCCAAAGACATTGCTCAGAGTGGTATCACAGTTTGAATGTGGACGACAACTGAAATTTGAATATAGGAGCTAAACCTAATCTCTGATGCAGGTGCAAAATCACCATCCTTCTTCAGCTATGGAAACCACCTTTGCTGGAGCTTTACTAGTCAGGATTTCTGACTAGTTTTAGGCAGGAAAAAATAGAGTGGCTTCCGAGGATCTCTATTGCATTCACACTGAGTTAACATAATGAAAAAAAGAGATACCTCATGTCTGGTCCCAGGTTTAATTTCAGATATATACTGTCTGGAGCTGGAATCTCTGGATGTGTGGAACAAGGCTGCTATTGCAGATTGTCACTGCCTGGGGAGTGAGGGACATAGATGAAATGGATGTATGCAGGCACAAAATCTGAGTGCTTACAGTTTTGCAAAGGTGCAAAAGTTTAATCAATGTAAATTGCTGTGGGAGTACCATGTCTAAAAAAACTGAAAATTGATTCCCATTTACTTAGGAAATATCCTGGTGAACTGACAATTATTTTTGAACAGTTCCATGACTACTGAAGTCCAAGGAAGTCTTGCCACTGATTTCAGTGTGAGCAGAAAATTGCTGAGTAATTCCAAAAGACCACTGTCTTCTCAAATTCAAGTAGTCCAAATTAAGTCAGCATATTTCAAGTCTTCCTTGTCAACCCTTGTCCTAAAAGACATAATCTCCCATGATGTTCTGCTTGAAAACAGAATGAGTCAAGTGACAAAAGAAAGGTGAAATCCTATTTCCAGAGGTGAGGCTATCAAAGATTAAATGCACACTCAATGTTAGCTATTTACGTATCAGATTTTTCCTGTGATGGCTACAAAAATCATCTTCAGACTACACTTCCCTATCATAAGGGAGCTGCAAGGTTCAGATTTTCCAATGAGTAGTTCATAGACAGCAAACACACGCAGACCTATTACTTCTCCTCTGATATAAATGGTTACTATATCATATATAATATATATAGTATGTATTTATACTATATATATTATACTACTCTGTTCTGATATATAGACTTACTGTTCAGCCCTGAGTCTGAGGAATGAGCAACACATTCCTCCTCCAATGACCATCTCATCTTCATGCAGCACCTACAAAATGCCTCAAAAATCACAGTTTGAGCACCAGCCACATCTCCCTGGTGTGGTTGGAAGTTGTGTGACAAGACAAAACTCTGATGTGGTGGCCTGGGTCATGATGTCATTGTTACATGACAATTATAACAATGAAATAGCAACAGCTAAACGTTATCCAATGGCTGCACTAAGAATAGGTTGACTGAAATGACTGAAATGTAATGACTATGTATCATCATTAGAGAGCTGCTGAGTCTCAAAGAATCTCTTCTAATGAACAATTGGATAATCACCAGCAAACGACGACTTTTGCAATTGAATTTAAAAGATGAACTCATTGATACCGTTGGATTATTAGGAGCTTATGTATTGATGTTCAATCATTTTAATAGATGTGCTTTTCTTATTGTAGAATATGACAGTAAAAGTGCTGTGAATAGTAATTTCCTAATAATAACACTAATGATGCTAATAATACCATAATCTTATTTAATCTAATTTAAATATACAGAAAAAAAGACCTACTTAGAACCACTTGTCTTTTGTTGGTGGAAATACTCTCAATATAAAAATTAAATTTCTTTCCAACTCCTTTGGCACACAGAAATCAAAGCCACTCACCACTTACAAATCAGGCAGGAGTCCCAAATCTGTAAAATTTTTACGGAAGCACTAATGTGTTGTGTTTGATAGGGATGAATTTAAGCATCTGCTCACAGACTTTGCTGAGCTGAGCTTTCTCAGGCTTTTGGGCAGGGACTCAGTTCTAAATGAGAATAATTTTGCGTCCATGTTGGGATGTCTATTATTACCTGAGTCAATTTAGTTTGTAATGAAGCCTCAGCAAATGATTGCCTGAGTTAACAGAGAAGAAGAGAGTGTAGATGAAGGCACATGGCAAAGACACAGCTGAAATCAACTGTCTGGCACACCAACCTCTCAGCAGATAGTAAATTTTCTTGACTCCACATTTATTATCCCATCTCAGAGAGAAATCCTCTGAGAGCATGTCACCCATGCATGGACTTGCCTCAACAGTATTTAAAATAAACTCCATCATCAAATATTTTTGTTTGGGTCCACTCTGAAATTGAGATACCTTTGCTACGTGTATAAACACTGAAAATTTCACAGAAGTAGTCCTGTAACAGAAGAATTAAAAGCAACTCCTTTTTTACTGCTAGCCCTATTTCATCTGTGTGTTATATACGTGGTTTTGAATTTCTGTCATATCTTCCTTTGTGCAAACAAAGTCAGGATTTCTGTGTTTTGCAGAGCTGATGTGTCCCTGGGAATAAGGGCTGGATTCTCTCGTGGCTAACATTTCATTTGAGAGAGAACTTCTGGTTGAAAAATTTTTATTGGTGGCAACGAGCGAGACAGGAGAAACAAAATCTGAATTCTGGACTATTTGTGAGGCTGACAGCCAGGCTAAAAATACCTTTCCTGCTCAGCAACACAGATGAGTGGGCAAATAAACAAGGTAGTTGTCATTTTCTCTGAAAAAGTCCCTTTTCAGAATCAAAAAGTAAGTTCAACACAAGAAAGTTTTACAAGGAAGGGTAAAATGCCATGATTGCTGAAAAATTCACTGTTACTGTCAGTGGTGTCTTGCAGGAGACACCACAAGTGAACTCAGTGGTGACAATTGTGTGTGGATAAAAATGGGACTGGGTGATTACAGGAAGAGAATTGAGGAATGGTGGTGGGATCCTGAACTAACTCAGCCACAAATCCCCCACTTTTCTCTCCTACCTGAGCTCCTAATGGTTCAGCAAGAGCCTGGATGAAGGGTATTAATTCCAGAAAGAGCTGGAATTACAAACTGCAGGAGTTTGTGCTCTGTCAGTGTCCAGGCTGGGGGTGTTTGGTAGGCAGGGTGAGATCTGACTGTGTCCTTTTACACTGAAGGAGATTAAGTTCTGAGTATTCCCAGCTGGAAACCTTTTAAAGTGGGAAAGGAAGGAGGAGCACTACCCTTTTCCTATAAAGAAACCCTTTTTCAACCAAGTAATTTTGGAAATAGGCGGACGCATTATAAATGCCCACAATGCTACTTCTCTGGAAAACGGCACAGAATATGCAATTTTCTCACAGAAAGTCAACAGCTTTTTGTTACTCTCAGTTTTTCAACCCAAGAATTTGCCTACCCACCAGCCTCAGCATCAAATGAGGAACATGCCCACATGCAGGCGAGGACTGCAGCGCAGGTACCGGGTGAGATGGCCGTGCTGTGGTAAACCCTGCTCAGCTCTCCTTAAAAGTGGCCCCCAAAGTCACTGTGGGCAGCTCCAAACTTGCTCTGACTTGAGCTGCCTGTTTGTGGTGTCAGTGCCCAAGAGGATGAGCAGGGGATGAGGGTGCCTTGGGCCATGCCTCCAGTGAAGGGAGTGTGGTGGTGACGGGACCTGTCACTGCAGAGTCCCCCTGTGAGCATCTCCCTCCCAGGAGGGTTTGAACAGACCACGGGATGATTGTACTGCTCTGTTTATCCCTGGGAGCACTGGGATTTAGGTATTCCCGCCTGTCTTTGCTCCTGCAGGGTGTAGAGGAGGGGAATGTGCTCCTCTGGGATGCCCTTGCTACAGAGCGATCCCAGGGAGACAGACCGGCAGAGTGTTAAAAATAAAATTAAAGGAAGGCTGCAAATGACAGAAAAGTTGAAGACAGGACTTTCAGAGTCTGTCTTCAGGAAGACAGCTGCTTTTTATAGCATGCCTGGCATGGCTGATGGCAGAGACATTTGACATTTAGCTCTGATTGAGTGGCAGGTGGGGAGAAGGCAGACAGAGATACTGTAAGCAAATCACTTGAGAAGCAGAATTGGGAAGGGGCAGCATTTGGGGAAACTTGTGCAGCGTTGGCTGGACTCCTTGGCTGATTCACAGTGCTTGGAGGGCTGGATACAAAGTCCCTTGACATCACTCTTCCATCTCTTCATGGAAGGAAAAAGAAGAAATTCAGAGCTCCAGAAAAATGAGTTTCCTTCCACAAGGGCCTGCTTTCCCCAGGCTGTCAGAACTGCCTGCGTCCAGCTCTCCTTCCCCTTGAGACGGAGCAGGATCTGGTCCTCAGGGGTGACAGATGCAGGGACAAGGGACAAAGAACTCCAAGGCAGCAGTAGTCATTTCTGGGGTCCCTACCTATTCCACTGAACTGCTGTTAGACAGAAAATGGGGTGATGTATGGGGGAGGGATTACATCTAAGGCTGTCTTCCTTTCTCCTTGACTCAGGGGAACCCAGCCCTGGCACAAGAGTTTGAGCAACTGGAAATTTGTTGACATGGAAATGGGCCTTAGGGCCTTATTTTCTCCACTTGCAAAATGTGAGTACTAGCAGGGACCTTCCTCCCACTTCCCGAGGTGCCTTTGGAATTGCCGAGGGCTGGGTATTCTCATCACTAGGAGGGACTCACACCCTGCAGGACAGCTTTTATCTATGACTCTCAATGATCCCATGGCTTTTGGTTGCTACCCCTGGGCTGTTGATGCACCGCACTGGATCCCTGCCAAGCACCTAGAACAGGGTAATACACAACATTGTTTTTCTTTATGTGTTTGGATACTTTCACTGTGTTTCTAGCCCAGTTCTGATCTGTGACTCATAAGAAATGATGCTGGTCGCTGTCAACTGGGAACCCCCACAAAAAACTGGGAGTAAATCTCTTATCAGCTACTGCTTATCACATGGACCTACTGATATATTTGTTCCAGAATTCCCTGAGCTCCATAATTTAATTTACTATATTTATGAGGTCTTCCTTATCTCCAAATATATCTTCCTTTTATTTACTGTTTAGGAGACACTTGGCAGTAGTAGTTAAGTACCTCAGTAATTTACAGTCATCATTAATTTCATGACTGCCAACTTATTAGTGTTTATTCCTTCTGTACAAGCAGGTAAAGTATTCGATATAGTAAATGAATTTATCCCAAACATTTGTCAGGCCGTATTTGTTAGTGAGTCTTTCTCTGTCAGTGCAAGGATAAACTATGGGACAGGAGAGGACAGTGTGAGCAAGTGTGAGATAATTATCTAGGATCAAAGACACAAGGGATCCTGTCAGGCAAACCTTTTTTAACCTGGGTATGCCTGAAGATCTTTGTCTGGAAGATAAAGACAGAGAATGCAGATTGCACTAAATGTTGGCTTTGGAAAAGAGAGGGGTTTGTGAAAAGAAGTATTATTTGCTCAAGTACTTTCTTTTAAATAGGTAAAAATAAATTGTACTTTTTATTTTTGTTGTTTTGAACTGAAATATTTTGAACTGTGGACCAGACCCAAAACAGCTGAGGAGCAATTTTGTTTCAAGCTCTGTTTGACTAAGGTGCTATGGCATTTCATGCAAGCTGTGATTTGAATATTCATCATCTCCCATAGGCAAAACTTCTCCCACCAGGTTTGTGGCATAGCTGCTTTTTCCTTTTCTCATCCATCTCAGATTCAAAGTGTTGAAAAAGTCCTACTGCAGGCCAGCTGTCTGGAGGCTTATGTGTAATTGTACTCCTGCTTCCAGCAGAGAGAAATCTGTGTAGTGCTAGGAATGATGTGTTGATGTTGAGTTTATACCTTGTCACAGGCTCAGTATGTATCTATTGGAAAATGCATCTACTTTCCTTATGCTTTTCTTTCCTTCCAAGAAATGGGAAAAATAACTCTGGGCAGAAATTTCTTTCTGAATAATATTTGGGGATGGGGGTACAGAGGCAGGATTTCAGTTTTATTATGATTTTCCACCTAACATCTCATTTTAAATGAATTCAGCCCCCAAAATATTTTGAATATTGTGCCACAGGGAGATTGGAGTTTACTGCTAAACCTTCTGTAGTATATAATGGTTTCTCTTCTTATTGCAGGGAAGTTGAACATTTAGGAAATCTCAGATACTGAAGCGTTAAGGGAGGTGTAGTCTTGCTGCTGAGTCCAGCTTTCAGGTGAGAATGGGATGGCAGGCAGCAAAACACACCCCTGAGACCCTCATGACAATCCTCCTTTAGTAAAAAATTGTTGCCTCTAAATAGTACTTCTAGTACAAAATAAATTATAAAAAGCTTTATGAGGAAAAGAAACAATTGTTAGTTAAAAATTACTCTTCATGAAAGCATCAATTTTCTAATAATAGAATTGTAAGGGTTGGAAAAGCCCTCTAAGGTCACTGTTAGCTCAGCACAGCCACCCTGTTTACCACTAGCCCTTGTCCCCAAGTGCCACATCCAGATAGCTTTTAAATCCCTCCAGGGATGGGGAATGCCCTGGGAGGCCTCTTCCAGGGCTGAACAACCCTTTCAGTGAAGAATTTTTTCATAATATTTAATATAATCATCCCCTGATGCAGCTGGAGACCACTTCCCTTGCCCTGTCCCTGTTCCCTGGGAGCAGAGCCTGACCCCCCCCCAGCTGCCCCCTCCTGTCAGGGAGTTGTGCAGAGCCACAAGGTCCCCCCTGAGCCTCCTTTTCTCCAGCCTGAGCTCCTTTCCCAGCTCCCTCAGCCACTCCTGGGGCTCCAGACCCTTCCCCAGCTCCGTTCCCTTCCCTGGACACATCAGTGTGAAGATAATTTCAGAGGAAATATATCCATAAAACACTTGACTTTACTACTTTGCTTATAATTTTCTGTGTTCCTGGATTTTGAATCTTGCAAGAATTTCAGTTTTCATTTGTGCATCTAGTCTTACTAACTCAATAATTTGATAAATACTAATACTGCTACTAATAACACCACTAATAATGTTCCTTTGTCTGAGATGTACCTGAGAGCAGACTTTACCCGCAACAGGCAGACCATGAATGGAGATCTTAGTTGTTCTCCCTCCTGGATCCCCCGGGGCTGCTGGAAAGGGTGAGAGTGCCCTGTGCATGCAACACGAGGGAAGCCAGATGGGTGATAATGAGGCAGAGATTCCCAGGACAATAGATAGCTTCAGGAACATTGCAAAGCTCTCAAAGTGTTTCCTGAGATCCTCCAACTCCTAACAAAAATTATTAGCTTGCTGCAGGAATTACTGGGTGAAAACCCATGCTCGCTGTGATGTTAATGTAGGGACAGATGCTCCCAAGGGTTCTTTACGACTAAAGAATCCAAAATCCACTTAATACAGCTGTGCTTAGCCCAATGTTTACTCATAATAAAACATCATTAGAGAGACCTAGCCTTGAATTAGTGTTGGCTTTGTTCTGATGAAATCTGGCTGTACAAGGAGTATTCGGAGAGCCACTCTGGCAGAAACACCCACTGTTGAGAGAGGCCAAAACGTGCTCTGCTTTACAGGCGAGGTCCTGCCCACGCCTGGGGAGCACTGAGGTGATGAATAAATTCACGACTTGTCGGAGAAACAGCTTATACTTTTTCTTTTTTGCTCCACTGTGCAGAAAAGCACCAGCTGGAGGCTGCAGCCTGTGAGGAAAGCTGGGGTCATTCCTTGCTCTGGGTAGTGTGTTGGCCGTGGTGTGTGCTTGTAAGAGAGCTAACAGAGCACCTTGCATGGTGACCCACCTGGCCTGCTCCTGTGCAGGTAGCAGGGTTAGTTCAAGACAGTAGAAATCCACTATTCCCACCTCAGCTGTTCCAGCCTTGCAAACCTTCACTGTTTTTGCCACCTTCCTCAAAGCTATTGTTGTTTTAGTTTTTTTTCGCCACTTGAAGAAAAGAAAAAAATAAAGAAAACCTCTAAGCTTGGTTGCAAAAATCTTTCTCATTATGGTCTTTTATATTGGTAGAGGTCTGTTTATATTTGTGTTAACTACTTGTGTGGTTTAGCTTAGGCCTGTTAAAAGTAGTTAATATTCCAAATGTAGAAATGCTCACAATAGGACATGATTCACCCTCTGTGGAAATTAACAAAACTCAGTGATTTAGACAGGCCCTCTGGGAGAGAGAGGGAGGAACCTGAAGTGCTCACATGCATCCTTTAAAGAGAATTTCAACTGGAATGGGTCAAAATAAATATTGCAAATTGCACATCTTTGTCTCCAGCAAAAGTATGCACCTACCAGCAGGAAAGAAAGGAGAAGTTATTTAGCAGCTTCAATAACTAAACATGAGGAAGGAGGAAAACAGGGAACGTTTATGGCAGATTTCAGCAGGTGGGATGGTTTCTTGCATGAAAGACTGTGGGAAGAGCATGCTGCTCTGAGATCTGTGTCCAAGCAATCAGAAGAGAATCATTGAAGTTGGAAGAATCTTTCAAAATGATCAAGTCCTGCCTTTGACTGATCCCCACCTTGTCAACCAGACCGGAGCACTGAGTGCCAGTCCAGGCAGTTCTTGAACACCTCCAGGGGTGGTGACTCCACTACCTCCTTGGGTATCCCCCTCCAATGCCTGACAACCCCTTCAGTGAAGAAACTCTTCCTCATGTCCAACCTGAACCCCACCTGGTGTACTTTAGGCCACTTCCCTCTGTCCTGTTGTTAGTTACCCATGAGAGGAGACCAATTGTATCTTTATCCCAAAGCACACATGGGGAAGGATTAAAATCTGAGTATTGATTGCATAAAGGAGAAAAAGGGTGTGGTGCTCATTCCTCAGTGGATCGTAGAGAGATCACAGCAACAAGCTGGAGAAAGCAATTCCTTTTTTAGCTTGTCTTGAATGGTAACATTTAACTCCTTTTCTAAAGGGAACATTTGTAGCTTCCCAGGAGAAATCCTTGACAAAGAATGTAAATAATGAAAGATGTTTTGGTAAGGTGTTTTCCTTGACCAATGAAAGAGCTTTGTCTGTGTTTGTTTTCATATTTGTGAGACCGTGCTGCAGAGGCAGACAGACACAGAAACACAGAGACCATTGCTCCAGCTACACAGCTGGAGGGAGAAGAAGTTTGCTCTCTGTTCTTGGTAATAATAAAGCCTTCTGAAAAATTCTGTGAAGATGGAGTCATTTTGTGGACAAGCCCTAACACTTAGGGCCTCATCTTTGCCACAAAGGGGACCACTTGTTTCAGGGTGGAGTGAAAGAGAAAGATTTTATAGTTGCATAACCCACAGTTAAAAATTGAAACAATTTAAAAGAGATTTTTGAATACCATTAAGTGTGTCAATTACTGTGTGTTCTGCTTTGCATGCTCTAGGTTCTATTTGGGCAATTTTTGGAGCTGCTGAGGAGAAGCAGCACCCACTGCTTTGAGCTCAAGCTGGGGGATGTCAATACTGTGAGAACAAAAGGGCGAAGTGTGCCTGAACTGGGGGCACTTGCAGGAGAGGGTTCTTGAGCACATTCACTAACAGATACCTGCAGCACGTCACAAAGTGACTGTCCTCAGCTCACTGCCATCCTGAAGTAACTACAAATGTGGTTAGGGTGGCCAAGATCACAGGGATGTAGCAATAAATACTGCTTACAGTACTTGAGGAGATTGTCCAAAGCAAGAAGAGAGCTGGACCCAGTTGTGCAGCCACTGTCATCACGAGGAACCTGTTAAGGTTAACCTCTTAAAGATAATGCTGGTATTTCTTGGGTTGCCTCCATTTTCCCCTAGATTTTTTTTCAGTAAACCTCTCTGCACGTCTCACATTAACTGGCGTTTTCCTGTCCACAAGACAAAGTGAGATTTCGTGTTAGAGATACTATCACCTAACATCCTCCAGCCAATATCATCACTGTTAAATCTGACACGGCAAACCCTAGATATTTTGTTTAATGCAGAACTTCCCTTCACCCCTGCCCACAGATGATATTTCTTCCTCCCGTGAAGAATGATGGCAAACATTTCTGACAATAATTAATTTTCCGTTAATTATTTTCTATTTCTGTACAGTGTGTTCTTTTTATTCTAGGTCTCTTACAAATTTGGCGTTGAGACCCCTTCACCCTTTCCATCGATTCAAGTACAAGGTTCCATTCTTCATTAAGGCTATTTTAAAATCTGCAAAGAACTGTTTTCCAGATGTGGATATGCACAGACAGTAATTGCACTTCATGATCACTTCCAGCTGCCCTAAATGCCTGCCAACAAATTCCCATAAGGAGTGCATGTTTTGTGCTGCAAATCAGGGAGAACACTGTAAAATGATAATGTGTTGCACACTGCGGTACCTACAAGAGTTATGGACTTTATAACTGAACTAATTGGAATTAGGATTTACTGTAAAGGTCAAGAAAGTTGCAAAGAAATGCAGTCTTCGTAAATTAATCTGTTGGGTTGTTTTTGAGTACTATTGAGCACCTGTTTGCTTGATAATGTTATATTTTTTTTGTGAATTATGCAGTTGAATACTCTGTGGATGCCTTTTAAGCTTGCATAACATGGATATGGCTATCTCGTATTTTTAACTTGGACACGTAATTAGACACCACATATTCTTGTACCAAATAAAACATTTGCCTCCTGGGACTGTTCTGGTGTGACCACAACTTACAGCTATGGATCACATGTTCTGCAGCTGTTAATGGCCTCAGTTTCATTGATACCAGTAGAGATATGTACACACTGCTAGAACTGAACTCAGTACTTTATTTTTGTTATTTCAACAATTTAATTTTTAAATAGGTGTTTATATAGTTCCATAGCAGTTTTCTCCCTTTTTACTCTCACAACCTTATGATTGTTGGCTGAGACACAGTTTAATGAAAGAAGACCAGCAGAAGACATCACTTATAACCTCAGAGTGAAAAATAACATCCTAACCAGCAGAGCAAGTGCTTTAGCAGTCTTTAAAAAAAAAGTCTAGTGGAAGGTGTTCCTGCCCATGGCAGGTTGGAATGAGATGGTCTTTAAGGTCCCTTCCAACCCAAACCATGCTGGGATTCT
>VZRF01015386.1:438581-460264 GCA_013396875.1 Vireo altiloquus | reverse complement strand
TCTAACTTAGTTTTGAGTGTTTTTTTTTTTTTTTTTCCTCAGGGAAGATGTGGATTTGCAAAGTTCTGACTACAGGTTTTCTTCCCTTGGTCAGCTTTTCTCTTGCCACCTCCTTAGGTGTAGTTCCCACATACCCTAGTGATCAGATGTCAATAACTACTCCATTGACTAAGTCTACAGCTGCGTGTGTCTCATGAGTGCTTATCTCATAACTGCTTTCTACAAATACAAGATAGCCTTACTAGAGATGTACTCAAGCTGCAGTTCTTTTCTGGAAAGTAACTCACTAACAATTTTCTGTGGTCAGGATTCCAGGGTTCAGGCCTCCCAGTAATGAGGGACACCATGGCTCAAGGTAGATGTAATATTTGTGTAGGCAGTCCCTTTGTTTGCTCTTGATTAATACATCTCTGAATACTTTGCTTGCTGAACAAAACGTCCTAGTAAAATAAAAAATACACAGCTTAAGTGTCAGAACTACAATTACGAAAAAGGTAAGTGAAAATTAGACTTCTAAACCCTTATTTCACCTGGTAAAGTGAAATAAATGCTGGTAAACTTTGTAAGCCTGGTGAGCATTTGGCAAGCCCTGTCCATGCAGGAGTTACTGGGTGCAAGACAAAACTGAAAATTGAAAACTTAGGAAATATGAATTCCCTAAGGTTTCTTCAGTGGGATACCTAAAGCAGCTTAAGAAAAGGATATCATTATTCTGCTATAAAGTTAATCAAAATCCAACAGCCACACGGAGATCAAGCCTGTCAGAGTTGAAGTGGTAACTGGAAGATGTTCTTAGAAATATGTTTGAATTTTGGTAGTCCTGCAAGGAGTTGTGCTTGATGACCTTATCGTTCCCTTCCAGGTTGTGATGCTCTGGTTCTATGGTTGTATGATTCATTTTAGAACACGACAAGCAAAGGAGAGGGGATGATTCTGAAGCAGGATGCAGGAAGGTTAGGTACTGTAGAGAAGTCTACAATGAGTCTCCCTCTGCTTCAATTCCCATGCTGCAAAAAATATCTTGCCCTTATCCATATGCTCATCTCCGATTACAGAGTCAAAAAGGGGCTTGAACACTCTCATCAGCCCCAGAAGTGGATGGCACCCGTCCTGCCAGCTCAGTGCACAAGCATAATGGAATTGCAGCCTGAAACACCTCACAGAAATATCCCATACAAAGACAGAGGCACCTATGGAACAATCTTGATTTTACTCTCTCCTGCTCTCATTAGACTATGCAATACCCCACAGCACTGGGACTTCTTCCCTTGAACAAGAACAGACCATGAGTCTGTCACCCTCAGTGACACCCCCAGCATCCTGAAGTGCAGAGGGAGTAGAGTCCTTCCTATGAAGTTGTCCTGGGTTGCAGTGTATTCTATCATCATCTTCATGAGCTGTTGAAACCAGCTGGGGCAGTGTTCCTTGCCTCCTCCCTCTGGACTATCTCCTGTTAATGGCCCATCAATGCCTTGCCCATAACTCAGAGATAACTCACTCATGGACTATTTCCTGTGAATGGGTTCATCCGTGCCTTGCTCATGACTCACAGATAACTCACTCCTGGACTATCTCCTTTTAATGGGTTCATCAGTGCTTTGCCCATGACTCACCATCCCATTGTGAGATGCTCTGCCCAGAGGGAGGAACCAAGCATTCCATCCTGGATATAATCTGAGATTTTGAACACCACAGACAGCCCTTACCTACTGGACTCCCAGAGGACAAGAGCTACCAACAAGAGTTGGACCTTTAAGTGAAGACCAGACCCTTTTTCTGTGGTAACACCACTTCAACAAGACCACTTTGTCTGGACTGCTACCACCACCCTGACAGGGGGTCCGCTTGTATTCTGACTCTGTCATTGTTCTTGTACTACTGCATTTATTCTTTTTTTAAAATTTTCCTATTAAATTATAATTCTGACTTGCAATCTCCCACTGGTTTGATTTCAAACTAGTACAGAAGTCGCCAGACTTTCAAGTACTTTTTACACAAATGTCTGGACATGGACCCACCTAATGACATTATCTTCACTCTGACAAAGCATTTCTCATCATCATCCTCTTAATTTCCTGAAGCTTTTAATGATCTTTAATATATTGTATGATAACAAGATGCTAATTTTTCCTACCCCAAAACTGAGATCTTCATAATAGAATGTACCCTGTTGGGTACAAAATACCTCTTCCAATGCACAAACAAATCAGGGCTAAAAGGTAGATATCTTCGTCTGAGCTGTTCATCTTTGGTTCATTTTTTTTTCCGTATTCAGTGGTGACAGGTTCTGAATCATGAGACTCAAAATTAGAAGTGTTGTCCTTTGGAGTGCTTCCAGTGAGTAAGGCGACCAGCCAGGATGACTTTTACATTTGAGACCTGCAAATTTGACCACTTACAGCCCAAGCTAAGTTTCATCACTAGTGAAAAGCTGGTAGATTCCACCAGAAACTTCTTCAGGACTTCAAGGTTTGGCGCCTAGGAGGCAGGAGGAGGCAGCGGGAGCAGGTTAATGATGCTGATCCTAAAGTGGCTCCTTCAGCTATTATTGACTGGTACAACATCTCTGACAGCTTCAGCAAGCCCAGGTCTTGGCTGGGTGCCTGATTTGGAGCCCAGTGTGGTGAATTGACTATTGACTATATCTCAATTGACTATTTGCTGGATTGTATGGTGAGCCCTTTGCCTTCATATGACATTATCAGCCTGACAATGCAGCTGCAGCAATCCCTGCTCACTGTAGGTGGAGGTCTCTGGCCACAGCAGCCCTGTAGGCAGCACTTGCCACTTTCTAGACAAAAGACACTTCTTTTCTTATCATGGTATTTGTCTTGGTAGGTGGGAAAGCACTTGTAACTGGGCACGAGAAAAGGGATAATAATCTTTTGTTACGAAGTTTTGTCATAACTGTGTCTGCATGTGCTCTGGGGTAAAAATTCTCCAAAAACATTGTTTTATTGTGCCTCCATGAACAATCCTTCGTTCACAACCCTCCCACACCCAGGCATTCACACATGACCAAGGTTCATAGCTGAAGATGCTCACTGACGCACAACTCATCAATGGCTCCTTTCAGCAGGGAGCCTTTCTGATGATGGATTTTTTTACTCTGCTCTCCAGCTGACCCAGCACCTCAGCTATCCTGGTGTCCAGCCCACAATCTCTTGGTTTTCTCATCTCCTTTCTGTTTCAACATATCCATTTCTTAAAGTTAAGGCTTATTGAAATTTCAGGAGGAAAGAACTCCTGCCAAGATATACAGTTTTGTCAAACCTAATTTTTGGCAAGAGAATGTCAGCTCTACGTATGTGCATACACAAAATTTTGCCAGTGAGAAATTCAAAAGAACAAAACCATTTTGAGTGATCATTTCAAAACAAGATGAAATATTGTGTTACAGTACAACCAAAACTACAATTTTTTTCTTTTCAGTAAAAGTCACCCACATTTTTATAAATCATCATTTTGGTTTGAAATATCAACCTGAGATAATTTTTCTTTTGGGTTTTCTTGGAAACGTCTCAAGAAAGTGAATTTTTTTTAAAGCCTACAATCCACGATTTTTTTTTTTTTTTAGGGAAAAATGTTTTTTCATTTTCTCTACTTCTAGTTTTCAAATTCCATCTCAGGATTTGCCATACTATCCTTGTATAGAGCTACTCTTCACTGCAGAGATTTTCCTGTATCTTGTATTCAATGTAACTAATAGCTACAAGGAGAATATTTTATTTTACATTCCACTAAAAGGGGAAAGTTAAATTATTTTGTTCTGGTTATACAGAAGGCTTAAAAAAGCAGCAAATTTTGTGCCTTAGATGGCCTCAAGGGATGGAGATTTATTACTGGCTCAAGCACTCTTCCTGCAGAGTGGAGGGGATCTATCTGAGTGGAAGGACCATTTTAAAGACCTGGCTTTTTCAAGGTTGATCTTCAAAGTGTGCTGCACCTTCACAATAATTCTTCTGCTGCATTTCTGATCATGCCCCACAGATCTTCTCATTTCAGCACTGCTGTACAAACCTTTCCAGGCTGCAGGGCTTTGCCAGGCTGGCTGCCTCTGTCCTTTTCAACTCCACACTGCTTTAGAAAACAACTCTTACTCCTTGCAAACAGCCTGAAAGCCCTGCAAGGCTGTTGGCTTTAAGGGGGGGTTTAAACAGTACTTTTTTTGGTCTTTCTTGATAAACCACCCCCCAGTCATAGGTAGGAAAACACCAGGGCTCATCTGTTTTCTTGACCGTTCTCCCAAAATAATCAATATGTGCAGGTTGTCAAGCCTACTGAACTATGTGGCAGTAGAGAGGGTGTTCATATACTCAGCCCTCTTTTCCCAGCTGGAAAACCGAAAACTGGAGAGTCCTAAGGATCCCCTCAGAAGATTTCTGCAAGCCCCTGTATTGCAGCAGTCTTCCTCATCAGGGTACGTGAGGCTAATGCCCAAAATAACAGCTCTCAAGCCATGATGAGATTCGTACAGAAAGCACTCACCACTCTTAAGCCAAAATCAATAGCAAATTTTTTTCCTTAGCTCAAAAGGACAAAACTATTTCTTTCACCATCACACCAGCAGGTCATTCCTCGAGAGGAGCTGCTTCCATCAAAGGCAGCAGCGCCTGCAGAAATAGAATTAACTTAACTTCACTAGCCTCTAATCATAGAAGGATTAGGTAATTCTATCTGTTCAAAGTGGATAAACAATTTCAATTGCCTACCAGGGTAAGTGGGTCTGTTTTAAATTTAGAAACCTTTCATAGCCTTCAGATAGTGTCTTTCTTATGACCCTGAAAGCAGCAAAATCCCTTTTGAGGCCCTGCCCATGTTTTGATTCTTCCTTATGGAATGATACTAAGAAGTTGCTGAGAAGTTGGATGTTTTTGCCAAATGCTATCTCTCTATTAATGTAAAAATCTATCTGTAAAGCCAGTTGGGCTGTGCTTTTGCCTATTACTCCCTCTGAATTAATGTGCCATCTTGCACTTTGTCCTTCCTTCCTTCCTTCCTTCCTTCCTTCCTTCCTTCCTTCCTTCTCCTTTGACTTTTCTCTCTTTCCTTTAGTTTCTTTCTTCTGTCTTTACCTATCAGAGTTTGGTTTTCTTGTCTGCTCCCCAAATCCCACTTAAACAGGAATCCCCCTCTGCACAGACCATGCCAACATACTGGTTTTTTACATCCAATCCTCACATCCCTCTCTTTACTATGTCTCTTCAAAAAATTGTAAATTGTCCTGAATATATTGCTGATATTACAGGTCCCAGTATTTTGGGTGTTGTGCAACTGTGTATAAGAAATGGCCTTCACCGAGGACTTCACAATTCAGAGAAATAAGAAAAATAAAGAATAAGAGGAACTGATGTTATTACATTCCTGGTTGAGATAAGGAGCTAAGATACTTCCTGAGTCAGGAAGCAGCTTATATCTCAGGAAGTGGGTGAATGCTTGTTTAAGTTCTGTTAGAGTCTGTGGACCCCGAGAATGTATGCAAAAACTATTTAACTGCTGCCTTGACCAACAGCACTCTGAATTATCTAACAGAAGGGATACGTGGCTGAGTTGGGAGCTCAGTCCATGTTTCCAGTGACCTTGTCAGGTTTATCCAAGATGACTTTTGGTTTATCTTTTCTCTCCCCCTCACTCTTATTTTAACAAACTCAGTAAACTATTAGCTCTAGGTGTTAAGACACCTTTGAACATCTCCCTGTTATTATAACTACTTTTCTCTTTGAAATACAGTATTTTGAGATTTAAAATGGAGCAAAAAGTGCAGTCAAGAATAACATCTGCAATCACAAAAACTGCACATATTTTCATAGTCAAAAAATTTATGACTCAGACAATGAGTTTCAATTTTAAAATAAAAATTATAATCCCACCAGGGATCATTTTTACAGAGCAAAAATACTCTTTGACACTGCTATGGGTTTTTATTAAAGAGTTTATAAAAGGAAATCTTAAATAAATACAGCTGCTGCAAGCTACAAGCAGGACTGGATTGTAGATGACAAAATTATTCAGATAGATGGATAGTCCCAAAGGTCTCTTCTTGACAGAGTTTGTAATCTTGATAATAGGGGAATTACACATGGGAGTATGAGAAAGAAACTGGCTGGGGCAAAGGAAAAAGAAGTGGGACACAGTCTGAAATTTTCAAGGGTCAGTCAAACAATCAAATGACACAAAAATCAGTGGTGTCATTGACACCCAGCCCTGGGTTTTTTCCTAGAGATGTTGTGGATTCCTCACCCCTGGCAGTGTCCAAGGCCAGGCTGGAGGGAGCTCGGAGCAGCCTGGGATAGTGGAAGGTGTCCCTGCCCGTGGCAGGGAGTGGAATCAGCTGAAGTTTAAGGTCCCTGGGACCAGGGGACCTAAACCATTCTGTGATTCTGTGATTCTGTGACACATGTGAGGGATGGAATGCCATCCAGAGGGACCTACAATAGCTGAAGAAATGGGCCTATGGAAACATCAGGGTGTTCAAAAAGACCACATGCTGGTGCTACACCTGGGCCAGGGCAGCCCCTGAGACCCATCCAGGCTGGGGATGAACAGAATGAGAGCAGCCCTGAGGAGGACTTGAGGGTGCTGGTGGGTGAGAGGCTGAACATCACCTGGAGATGGGAAAAACGGGGACAAACTTTTAAGCAAACTTGGGATAGAACCAGGGATAGTGGCTTTATACTGAAAGGGGGCAGATTTAGACTAGATATAAGAAAGAATTTATTTGTGCTGAGGGTGGTGAGACCCTGGAACAGGCCGCCCAGAGAAGTGGTGATTGCCTTAACCCTGAAAATGTTCAAGGCCAGATTGGACAGAGTTTTGAGCAATCTGGACTAGTGGAAGGTGTCGCTGTCCAAGGCAGGGTGGCTGGGACTGGATCATCTGTAAAGTCCCTTCCAGTGTACACCATGCTGTGATATTATGATCACTGCGTGTTAGGATTTTCTACAAACTGATGTTAACGGAGCTATATATTGTGTGTTTCAAGCATGACTCAAACATCTACTTGAGGGCTGTGCAGCATATTTTTAACCTTTTTTTTGTTGTTGTTTTTGTTGCCAGTGATTATTGATGTTATGATGTTTGCTCTCTGCAGAAAAAAAATTGTACATTTCTTCCAAGCAATATATAAGACCCCAGAAACACTGATATTTGAACGTGTTTTCGTGGCATTATTTTCTGTTTCCTTACACTCATATTTTCCTCTATTATCTACTATTTCACACTGCAGCTTGGCCAGAGATTGTTCTGACACAGGTTTCACCATGAAGACAGAAAAAGGGAATGGGAAAGAAATACATGAACAAGGTATCTTGGCTTTTCCAAGAGAACAGGGACAGGACAAAACTCTCTGTTATAACTTGCCTTTTTTTGGCTTTGTCATTTTTCTTAAAAATTCATACTTTCTACAAGGGAAGTATAAAAGACTAAATCTTCTTGGACATCCCTGTTTGTGTTAGCTCTGTGCCTCAAAGTTTTGGCTGCTCTGAGACATATTTGTAGCAAAACCAGTTCTTTTCCAGTCACCTGTTTGGCCTTATTAGTTCAATTATTCTTCCCTCTTGCAAGTGGAAAATTCATGAGTGTCTTTTCCAACAACATTTCATTGCTGTTTTAATAGAAGCCTTTCTTTTCTTTTCTTTTGTAATCAGCAAATGTAGCAACTATTCTAGAAAATAATAGAGGATATTACAAAGAGTGAAATAAAATGCTGAATTCATTACTTAGGCTCTCACACCTTGATCTGAAGCTCATGCTCACCAGTGAAGAGAAACAATGCCTTGGGAAAAGCTGTGTGTCAAGATAAAAATGTCCATTTAGAGTCTGAATTCCAGACATTAAATTGCTAAAGTGAATTTCTTAGGAACCACATAAAGACTTCCACATGCAGTGACTACTTAGCTAGCAAATGAGAGTACAGCAAGAGTCAGAATATAAAGTGTATGTCCAAAAGTAGGGAAAAGGCGAAATTCACATATTATTTTTTGTAAAGTATACTTTGCCAGTGGTAGTCATATTGTGCTAAAACTTTGCCCTCCTCTAGTGCCAGTAATGGCGAAATCTGGAAGCATTTTCCTAACAGCAGTCCCAGACCATCTATCTACAGAAATAAAATCATGCCTGGGACACAGCTCATGCATCTTTATCCTGTGCTAGGTGAGGTTTTTGCCCCGTCCTGCCCCTATAGATCAGCTGTGTTTGGGGGTGGTGTGGATGCTCTATCAGGGAAGACTACTCATCATGTGAAATCTTCCCCAGATTTCAGTGATTTGAAGAATAAACTTTTACTTTTTTTTTTCCCCCAAGCTCCTTTCCAAAGAGAGCCCAGGAGACATTTCTCCATTACCTAGCATGACTCCATACCACATGCATGCTTCCTCACGTGAAACGCATCCTCACATTCGAAATAGGAAAAAAAACAATACCTTCTTTTTTTTTTTCCCCTCCCTTTGTTCCCTGAGAGATAGTTCTAAGTGGAGTCCACGCTCTACAGAAATAATCCTCCATAAAACACCCACACCAAGCCACAAGTGCAGCGAGTCCTTGCACCCCAGTGAAACAACTGGGATGCCCTTGCCCAAAGGGCCAGTGCCCACACTCTACAGATAAATTATTTATTATCTTGCTCCTCTCCCACACCCTGTGCCACTGCCCTGTATTCCTCACCAAGCTTGGCACAAACCCTACGATGGTTTCTGAGCGTATATGTGTGTCAAGGATTAGAGGGGAGAGCTGAATTTCCTAATACTAAAGGGCCCATTTCATGTTATTTATGACCTCACTAGTGTCGAAACAGAGACCTATAAATCGTAGGCATAGGCACACTAATTCCAGCAACAGCAAGTTTTAGTCACATGTAATTAAAACATCCCAAAGTCTTTCAGCTGTAATGTATTTCCAAATGACACCACTGGGACAGGGGGAAATGGGGAATGAAGGAATCAGCAATATTTCAAAGCCATGGCCATTGTTGGCTTTTGGGGCTCTGTACAGCCCTGGCAGTGCTGTCAAATCTGCAGGTTTCCTGATGCTGTTTTCTATCAAATATTTTAAGGATGATGTAATCGATTTCCAGAAACAGCAGGGACGTTCAGATTGCTGGGATACCATCAGGAACTTCAGGATGAACCTGATGTCCACACTGAAAAATAATACCAGTAGATTCTATAATGGCTATCAACAAATTCTGTGATGGCACCTCTGCCTGGAATAGATACAGTAGAGAGGAGAAAATACTTTTCCCTCCCTTAAAGTGAGCTAAAACTGGAGCCTGAGATTTCTATGAGGTTTAAGAAGGTCTGTGATCTTCTGGTTTTATTGTGGAAGCTTAGGATTAGCTATTTATTGTTCAGGGCAATGGGGGAAAGGTGATGCAGCCTGAAGAGAGCGGAATTTCAAATGCATGCAAGGGATTTGTTATACCCAGCCCAGGATTAACCTATGAAATTCAAGCTGCCATTGTTGCCAATAGGTTGGAAAAATGCACCAAAAAGTACAACAGGACTCTTCACTAATATATAGCTCACGGCCATCAGAAGAATAAACAGAAGCCAAGAGTGACAGCAATGTGCATTTTGTGCAATGTTATTTGCTCTGCCCAGAAGATGTTTGAGCTTCATCAGTGTGGTGGGAACATCTGCAGCTGGATTGAAGGGCTTGCTCTCAATTTGGACACGATCTCCATGAATTGAAAGCAATGGTGGAGCCCTGGACAGCCTCTATCCAGGTGATCTGGGTGATCTGGGATGTTTTCTCTCTCAGACAGGATGTTAAACTACCACTTTATGGGGCGAAAGCCAGCCCACAATTACCTGTGACTGGAAAGCCTCCTCCGTGGGCAGACAACTCCATCCCAGTTTTCAAAAGCCAAGGGCTGGCTCCTTGGACCTTGGGCCGACCCAGTGTGACAACTCCTACGCTCTTTTCCAGCCTGGATCCTCAGGCAAGGGATGCTGCTGGCTGTAGATCACAGGGGCGAGTGACCAGCCAAGCTGAGCTGCATCTGACACAGCTTTGGAGCAAACCCTGGGCTGGGGCGCTGCTGGCTTGTTGGAGCTGGGAATTCACGCTGGGAGAGGCAAACAGGACCATGGATCTGGCCCTGTGTGGACCCTTCCCTTGCCAATCCATCAGCCAGGTTGTTTTTTGAGAGATATGTTGCTCTGTTTGCATCAAATTTTCTGCTATTGCCTAATTTTAGTGAATGTAGCAGAGGGAATAAGTTAAGAAAATATTAGTAATGACAAGGAGGATGAAAGGAAAATATTATTTTTGTGGCCCAAACCCCAGGCCTGTAGATTTCTATGCTGGCTTGTTTCCTACTTTCCAATTTTGTTATTATCGTGTCCTTTTCCTCAACCATTCCCTGTATTTCTTATCAGCAAATAATGAGCAGCGGCTGAGACATACCATCGGAAATTATCTCTTGAAGGAAGTTAAAGTAAATGCAGAGCTAATCATTGTGTATTTAGACTGAATTTGTCTTCTGAACCGAACTCTGATGGTGGAAAGGCAAAATGTTTCAGTGGCAGGTGCTATCTTGCTCTGGACAGACTATCCTAAAACACTGGGTCAGATCCATGGTCCATCCAGGGCTTTGAGGCCAAACAGGACCTTCTGTGGCCCCTGGGAATAATGGAGCCACACTGCTCTGTTGAAGGGAGCATCTCATGACATGGACTGGGGGCAAGGAGTGTACAAACAGGATGGGTCACTGGCCAAGTTAGAGGGACATAAAATGCAGAGTCAGGACCCCCAAAAGGGCAGGAAAAGAGAAAGTGAAGAGGGCACTTTGGATATTCTTGCTGTTTTGAGAAAAAGGTGGGCCCTTTGGTGAAAATTCAGACATCTGAAGAAAAAGGAGGTTTTATTGCTGTTACTTAGAATAATGAGAAGAGACAGTGATTGAGTTGGGTTAAGATTCAACAGAGGTGAAAAGGGCTTTTATATTGTAGTGCTTTTATATCTTTGTGATTCATAACCCTGCATGGGCTTCTGTGCTTCTCAAGCCCCTTGGAAAAATTTGTGAGGTTTTTGTTTTGTGTATGAGATTATATTGGGTTTTCTTTGGGAGAAAATGAGGAGGACGAGGGCAGAGATGATGAAGAACAAGGTGTTCTATGCTCCTGAACTCAGTGGTGTTGGCTGGGCTGCAAGTAAATGTTCAGTGATCCTTATGGAGATAATGCATTTTCCTAAATTCCTGGAGAACTGAAGTTTTCCGGAAGGTGCCCACTGCCATCCTCTTTCCTGGGCAGAAAAATTACATCAGTGTATTTCAGCCATGTTACTTTTTCATCAGACACAATGCTCTCAGCTCATATCTGCCTGCAGTTAGGGACTTATACCTTTTTCTGTCTATGAGGTCTCTGGATTTGCTATCTGCCCCCAATTAATCTAAAAATTTTCTGATCATCGAGTCTTTGATCATTAATATCAGGAGACAGATCAGAGCTCCTTTTCAACTTCAGTGTCCTTTGCTTCTCTCATGTACTCAAATGTCTGTTTATAGAAGTACTGCCAAGGTCTCCTCATCAGTCAGTGCTTTGTGCTTTGCTGTTGGTACTGGTGAAGCATCACAGTTACAGTTCTCACTCTGAAACCCATCGAAATACTGTGCCAGCTCACAAAAACTGCTAAAAGCAGCTTGGGATCCAACGAGCAGGATTTCTGTGCCCTCAGCTAAGTCATGTAAAATGTAGATGCTTTGATGTTTGTTCAGTGGCTTGATTCCTTTTATTGGTGATAGAGAAGCATCATCTAGTTAATTGTATTCATTTTGGACAACTGTCAGACATGCTCTTTGAGCTTCTCTGGAGAGTCACAAATGGCCATCACAGGAAGATTTGGGTATGGAGGGACCTTAAAGCTCATCCCATTCCAAGCCCCTGCCATGGACAGGGACACCTTCCACTATCCCACACTGCTCCAAGCCCTGTCCAGCCTGGCCTTGGACACTGCCAGGGATGCCACAGCTGCTCTGGGAAACTTGTGCCAGGGCCTCCCCACCATCACAGAAAAAGAATTCCTTCCCAATATCCCATCCATCCCTGCCCTCTGGCACTGGGAAGCCATTCCCTGGGTCCTGGCCCTGCAGGCCTTGTCCCAAGTCCCTCTGCAGCTCTCCTGGAGCCCCTTTAGGCCCTGCCAGGGGCTCTGAGCTCTCCCTGGAGCTTTCTCTTGTGCAGCTGAGCACCCCCAGCTCTCCCAGGCTCGCTCCAGAGCAGAGGGGCTCCAGGCCTGGGAGCATCTCCGTGGCCTCCTCTGAACAAGTCCTATCCACTACAACAAGAGCTCAAACAATTTAAATTAACCTCTCACTTTGACATGGTTAAAATTAGGGCATCATGAAAAAATTGTGGATGCAGAAATTATTTCCATTCTCTTTGCAAATAAAGTGGGCAGTCAGATCAGATAGAGGCAAATTCAAATTTTGTTGCTTTTATATGCTGGAATATTTTTAGCAGCGGCTGAACTTTTGAGATTCTTTAAATATCATTTTCATTGCTAAGTCATTGAATTTTCTCACTGGGAGAAATGAGAAACTTGCTTGTTTCTTGACTACCAATTTCACCGGAAGGCAAGAATTCTGTTTCATAAGAAATATCAAGTTTCAGATATTTTTTGGCTATCCTACATCAGAATGAATTGGATGGATTTCCAAATTTGTCGTAATAGTAATGGGTGTAAAAAATAGACCTGGGAGGCTAACTGATCCTTAGCCCATAAATTTTGGCTGCTTGTGTTCACAACCATGTGCTAATTCAGCTAGACTTTGATTAGAGGAACACTGGTGCAGAAGCCTTCATTCAACAGATTCATTTTACGTGCACACACACACATGGAACATCAAAAAACCCCAAAACAATCAACCACACCAATAAATGCAAGACACAAAACCCAGCAGTGAAAAAAAAAATCACTGATTCTGCTTTGTGACTTCAGCTGCTTTCAGGGTAACTTGTGAAGATCTGGAAACTGATTTTTTTGTTACATAAAAGTAAGTTGAGAACCTGATTTCCAGGTTTTTTTTATCCACAAATGTTACCAGAAAACATGACATAGAGCTGGAGAAAAGAGCCAAATAGGCATAATTCAATTTCTGAGGCTGAAACTATCTTTATTTAAGACCATTATAGCCTTGTGTATAGCTGCCTGTCATTTGGATGCAGAATTAAGCATTAAGTATCAAGCAAATCTTGGTTCACACACCTACACTCAGTTGCTGATTACAAGATTTTCCTTGTTTTTCTTTGCTGAGAACACGTGTGCCCCACTCCAGGAAGCATCACCCTGGGGATGTGCTGATGGGGACACCTCGGTGCTCCATTTCTCAGTGTCCTTGCTGTACGGCCTGCAAATCAGGGTGGCAGATGTCTGCTGCTGAGTGCTTGGCTTTTTATTTTTTTTCCCCCCTCCTTGTGCTTCATCACTTGGTATTTTTAGTTGCTAAATGTTGCAGAGACAGCTTTTTCAATTAGAAAAGTGACAAACTCTGCAAAATGAATTCCAGCACTTGGAGAACATCAGTATCAATCTCCAGTACTTGCTCACTGACTTTGCTGGATGGACTTGGTTTTTTTCCTTGAACTGAATGCTTTGATCTGTTTGTCTCCAAAACAAATAAACAAAATAAAACACCAACAAAGAATGTTCCCATTTAATGTTGCTTAGGAAAAGGCATGTGTTCAAGTCCATTCCTGTGCCTCAGCTGGGGTGTGGTGGCAAGAGAGTTAAGAGACTTTGCTGTGGATATAGAGCTTTTATTGAAGGCTGCCAGTGCTTTTATAAACTGTTGTGTGGTTAGGGAGTCAAAAGTGTCCAGTTATGATGCACATCTACCACTGTACACAAAACCCTGCGTGCCTTATGCACACTCATCCAACATCAAGGAATCAGAGGGATCATCAGTTTTGGTCCTTGTCTAACCAATTGTCCAGTATTAGCCTTAATTTAAGGAATCAGAATTAGCAATGTCTATAGGATAGAACTGACAAAAGAAACCTGTGATGCAAATAAACATCTTCATTTCCAGGTACTGTTTAAATGCTATAGGAAGGTGTTCTGAGAGTTCAGGTTATTTTCATTCCTTAATGCAGATTTATCTTGGTTTTCTCTTTAGAAAGTGCAGTTTATACAATCTCAGGCAAATCAAGGCAGTGGCAAAACAGAATTATAATACTTGGGAATTATTTATTATTTTTACAGTGGTGGGTTTAAGAGTATCCAGTTACTTAGGAGAAATTTAAGAGATGAGTTACAGGAGGAGTCATGTGTTAATAGCCCATCTGTTTCACTGTGTAAGGCACATGATCAGAAGCAGATTAGAAAAATTTAGGTTAGGAATTAAAAAAAGGTCAAATTTGTAACCATGAAGGCATGAACACCTTATATGAATCTATTCTTCGTCTCTAAAAATACTTAGATTTAGAGGGAGATATTATAACTCAAATAGAGGTTGCAGTGCTATTATTACAAAGGGAGTCAAACTTGGTGATCATAATGCTCCTCTCTAGGCCCAGGCTCTATATTTATTACTTTTTACTGTCTATGAACTTGGTATTGTGTAGCTGTAGCATTAGAGAGAGCTGTGGGAACTTACCCCTAGGGGAGACACCAGCTGAGAACCAGGCAGCAGAGGGCAATCGTTACTTAAACAATTACTGAAACAATTAACACCATCCAAAACCTGAGCTAATTATTCCAAAGGTGCATATGAGTTTGGGGCATCTTTTAACAGGCTGGAGACAGGAGGATCTTTTGGATGTCCCAATCAAGATCAGTATGTTTTACTGCCTTTGCCCAAAGCCCACCAAATTCACATTTGCTATGGAGTTTGCTTCCTTCAATGTGTGGGCTTTAAGACACATATTGAGAGAGTACAAGGAGAAGGACTCAGGAACCATGGGCTCTACCCTGATGGTTTGTTTGTTAACTCTTACTAGAGCTACCTCTGAAAGCTGTAAACTCCCCTTCTGCAAAAAGCCCTCTATTTCAGGGCTAGGTGTCCCATGGCAAATGATTGGGATTCAGTGACAGGCAAGGAGGAAAACCAAACATAGCACTCAACACTGCTCACCTCAGTTCAACACAACAACTCAATTTTAACTCAACTAAAGTAATTTTGGAACACCCCTGTGAAACAAAAACCCTGAGCTCCATAATTCTCCATGAGGTAGGAGACACTGATGTTAAATTGCAGCTGGAAGCCAGTGTATCTTTAAATCCAACTACCCAAAACTGCCCTAAGAAAATCAGCAGGTGACCTGGAGGGTAACTCATACTTCTGACGGCTTGTCAGGAACTGCAAAGTTTCTCAGGCTAGTTCTCAGTGCTTCCAGATTTTCAAAATAATTCCTGATGCTACAAGAGATCACTGATAAGGAGGACAAAGGTCTGTCAATGGGGAACATGCAACCCTAGACCAGCCTGCCCTTGATGGACTTAAAAATAAGCAATAAACCCATGAGGACAGCAGGGTCTTTGCTTCTATCACTTAGACAAAATTCTCTTCCCAAACTCTGGAAATTTTAAGATTTGCTCTCAAAAAAATGAATGCTTGGGTCCATTGCCTCTCCATCATGCCTTCATCAGCGTTTCTGTGATGGGATCACCTCAGTTAGCTGCAGTAGCCCAAGGAAACTGCTCTCCCTCTGAAATCAAAAGTGGAGTTGGACTGCCCTTAGGACAGAGAATAGAAGAGAATGAGTGTTAATGAGTATTAAAAGGACTCATTATTATGATAAATGCACCTTGACACATCCTATGAGTCTCTCAGTTTCTTTTGTAGACAAAGAAAAACTGTTTGAGCTGTCAAAGTCTTGACTTTATCTGAACAGGCAGGAGAGGGATCAGACCTCAGTGATGTCATTGCACAGCAGCTTTGCTGAGGCACTGGTGTCCTTCTTGCCTGCTGTGGAGTGTTTCTCTTTAGAAATACTGCTGAAATGGATAAATGTAATCATTGGGTAAAATTGCCTGGTCAGAAAATCCCTATGTACAATCCTATATTCACCTGATGAATAGGATATACCTGATGAATACACATCTGCTGGCACCTCCTTGGGCAGGAGCCTGTCACAGGAGCAGCATATGCTCTGCTGTGTCACTGTCACAGCTCCTGCCAGTCAGTGACTCAAAAGCCCCAGATCAATAGATGGACAATGAACAGAATGAGGAAAAAAAAAAAAAATCCGCTGTCTACACTTTGGGGTAACACCTAATGCAGCTTCACAAGGTTCTGGGATTTTTTTAATAAACAGGTTCTTGTTTCTCAGAAGTAAAGATACCCAACTCTCTACCATTCCAGAGGAATTAATGGCAATGCTCGCAGTAGGTTAAGGGAAATTGTTTAAAGCCATGATGAGAAGTCTCAGTTTTGAAACAATTTTTTTTTTAGTGAGGGACCTCCAGATTTCCTTTGCCTCACTCCTCAAAGATGTCTGTTTCTCAGGGCTCTGCAGTTCAAGGGTGTCTTTGCCTTGTTGGAAGATCACCTCTCTCACAACCTGATATAACCTCACAGGAGCTCTGCTACAGAAGGCACTGGATCTTCAGGGGTCTTAAATTGAGTTTGGGTAAGTCCACGGCATATGCCAAGTAATGCCAAGAAGGGAAACTTCTGTTTCATCTTTCAGAAAAGCAGTCTGATTTTCAGCAGGAAGGACAGGTGTATATTCAGAAAATCAGGTGCCATTCAAGTATTTTGTTGAGAAGGCAAGCTAAGAAAACAGTGACTGTCATTTAAAATCTTGGATTCTGGAATTGGGGGATTATGGAGCTGTATGGAAGCAGATAGAACTTCCCCTTTAGCCCTCTGAATACTGATCTTCATTGAAAGTTCAGGTTTTTACATTGTAGGAACACCAGTGTTATGGGCTCACCAAGAGAAAAAAACTCAGTGGCTAGGTAAGTATCAGTATAAAGTGATCCTTAATGAACTCAAAGTTTATTCTATAAAATATCTGCTAGATTTAGTTCTTATGTCCTGGTGAGTGTAAATAAAACCACTCTGAGATACAAAGAGCCATAAGGTGAATCTGAGTGAATCCAAGTGTTTTTTGACATCATGGGAGAACCTTTGACAACACTACCAAGAGAAGAACCTGACCTACAAAACTGGAAATAAAGATGGAAATGTGGTCAGCTGTCATTTGGAAGAAAGCACTTTTCAGCAGTTTAAAGGGCAACCCCTGTGAGGGAAACTTGTCTGTGAAGCTCAAAAAGTACTTAGGAGATGATACATCTGTCCCAGTACTGTCTTCTGGAAACAGCCAGATGCCTAATGTAGATTAGCTGTCTAATTTTTATAGACATGTAAAGATAGGTGAGCGTGCCAAAATAAATCATTGCAGCTCTGACCTGCACAGTCTGTCTCCATACATGATTCAACTGCAGCTGGAAAACTGCATTTGTTTAACATCTCTGTATTGCCAGCAAGTTGTTGAGGAGCAGAACTGCCTGATTTTAGTTGCCCTCTTCTGATCAGAAGGATGTAGGTGAGGATATATAGGGAGAATGAAAATAATCATATTTATATGTATACAGTGGAAGAGGCAATTGAGAGGAGTTAGGAAAAGCCAAACTTGAAGAGATGTTAACATAGCAGGAGAACAACAATTACTTGGCAGGATACCCAGGGTAAAGCTAGCAGTAAGATAATTCAACCAGGACAGAGAAAAAGTGAAATTTCAACAGGTTTTATGGGAAAGACTTTCTCAGAGAAAGACTTATGGGGGCATGGAATAATTTGAAATCCCTGAAAAGAAAGATTTTAAGCCAGGCAAAACAGAATATCAACAGATATTCTGATGATAACTCTCACAATAGAAAGAAGATTGCCTGGACAGTCTAACTGGTTTCTTCGCTATCTAAATTCTGTAATTTTGATTTCTGCTTCCTGGCGCGTGATGGCTTCAACTGGGTAAGTCCCTTTAACAGTAATTATGATATTGTGGTTAATTTGCCTTTGGCAGGGCTGTTACTACTTTTCTCCAGTAAATGCCCCACTCTATGGCAGACACCTGCAAATCAGCTGTGCCCACAAACACACCTGCCCTGGCTGTCACTGCAAGAACAGCCTGTCTAGACCCAGCATTACCTCCAGACCAGACCTAGCTCAGGGTATAGTAGTACCCTGAATTTATTCATGTGGACTTCACAGGAGATACTTTTTTTGCTTATTCAATTTTTTTTTTTTAGCATCTGCTCACAAGGGAACAAAAGCTGTTGATGAGCTGTTCACCTGCTGAGTGCTTGGCCCCTGAAGAGCTGTTCATGTGTTTGTTGTGCTAGGAGGCATTTGGGTCCTGGGAAACAGCTGTGATAGCAGAGTCTCTGCTGGAAAATTGGGAAAGATATTTCCAAGGAATGAGAAAATCAAGCCAGAGAGACATTCAGGTGAAATGTAATCCTTAAGGAGATTTTTGGGACAGCAGTCACATTGTGAATGGGGGACTTTGTAGTATCCCCCAATTAACATAACATGGAAGATGAAAGATAGAGTTCTGAGGGAGACTCCAAAGAGTTTATGAATCTGTGTCCATTTCACAAATTATTTCATCCAAAAAAGACACAGTTTTTGAAAGCATTCACACTGAGGTGCTGTTCCAGATGAAATATTTCAACACAGGAAATGCCAAAGCAATTCCTGTCAGTATTTTTTTAAGAAATATTTTGACTTTTGTTTCAAAATATTTTTTTTTTAAATTTAAAAATTGACTACAGTGAACAGGAAGAAAAAAAGATTAAATAAAAAAATCCCTAAATAGTCTCAGGACACATGATGAGGTTTATTTCTGGAGTGAACAAATTCCTCCAAGTTGACCTCAAATGAAGTTTGTTATTATGATTTCTTTTGCTGATCTGGAAATCCTGAACATACTTTCTAGAAGACCTGCCTAGGATTTTCTCTTGGATTTCTTTTAGGCCACTGAACAGAAGAAAATAGAAAAATCTGTCTCTGCTGTGGAATGTATTTCAGGGAGCAGCCTTGCCCTGGTTGGAGATGACTCTGCGTCTTTCTTATTTCTGTGACTAACTTCCAGACACCCAAATTGCCTCCTAACATATGGAAGATGTATGGGCAGGATTTTTTGTACAAGCCAGACTGCAGCAGATGGGTGAAATATACAGCACTCTGTCTTTGATTTAGCAGAAATAAGCTACTTCACATTCATGGAGACTGCATGGTTTTCCCATGAAGTTTCTGTGCAGGCTGGCTTCTCTAAGGGCTCTGCTAAAATTTCAAATAATTTTTAACTTGATTATGCTAATTTTTTCTCCAGTCAGGGAGAATATATTGTATTTGATACCCATTTCCTCTCTCTTGAGCAGCTCTATAAATTTTTTGCCTTCTCAGAACAGCACTAGAGTCTTAAAGCCAGAGAGAAACTTCAGCTCCTGAGGTTTCTGGTGGAACAAGGACAAAGGGGAGCTGGTGAACACCCCAGGCTGGCTCACAGAGGACTCTGTCATCCACACAGAGCAGGAGCTGTGAATGCTGGACCTCCTGCACATGAACAATTGATGGCCCCAAGGATGGCTCCCAATGACCTCCAACTCCCAAGACAAGGCCTTAGCTCAATTTCTCACCCAACAGCGACCTGGCCCTTGCAGGGTTGTGCCTGTGCTGTGACTGTCACAGAAACATCTGGGTGGCAATCCCATGACATTAACAACTCTGATGTGCTGTCACCCAGGATATGACCCTGAGTTTCACTACTCATAGGCATGAGAGGGACTGAGAGGCCCATAAGCCACGTCTGTCTGAAGAGCCAGATGTTCCTGATCCCCAAAATTCAGCTACAAATGTCTGTAAGATATGTTTAAGCCAAGGGCAATGAAACTCTTTCAAGCTCAAATTACATGCGGCCACTCCAAATTCTAATTTCATGGCACAATTTTTCCTCTCTGTTCTCACACCAGAGCAGTGAGACAAACTACTTTTCAAGATGGGTGGAAAAAAGAGGGGGGAAAAAGTGAAATAAAAGAAGATGACACTAAAATCTATCCACCTGCGCTGGGATGTGGACACCATCCATGACCCTATGCTGAAGGGATGCTTTCCTCATGCCTCAAACAAGGACATGAGGGGAAGAACAAGGCTGATCCTGTCTCTGCTCACTCTTGCTGGTGCTGTCAGTGTTGCAGAGCCAACCCATTTCACAGGATGAGCCTTTTCCACTGTGGTGCCCTCTGTGTTTTAGGGGTCTGCTCCCTCCCTCACCAGCAAACTCTTTGTTTTTCCTGTTCCTTGGTGCAGCCACACACGAAGAGCAGATCAAGGGCAGAGAGCCTCAGAGCTGCATTTCGGGAGTCAAAGTAGGCTCTTGCTAAACACTCGGGAGTTTCTTTTATTTATTTTTCTAATTTTTTTTTTTTTTTTTTTNTTTTTTTTTTTTGTTTAATTTTCCGTGCTAGGCGATGCTGCAGGAGAAGGCAGATGGACTGCAGCTCTGCTCTGTACACCAGGTGGCCTCAGTGGTATGTGCTTCAGCCCTGATCATCTCAAGGTGCAGCCATCACTCCTGCCGATGCCGTTTTTGTTTGCAATGATCTGAGCAGGCTTCAAAGTGCAGTGAAACAGAGCCAAGAATCGTGCAACAGGAAAAAATATAGGAGATAAAACACGTGCATGGATGGGGTTGATATCAGGAGGCATCTGTTAAACACACATAATGTTTATATGAAACAGCTCTGCAGACAATGAGCACTGCTGTGTTGTAGCTACCTGGAGGGACAGAGAGTTGTTATCATCTTCTCTTAGAATAAAGTTCTTAAAAAATAAAAGCCTCAGCCACAGGCAAGCATTTTGCATGTTGCCACGTAGTGATTTATTCATTAAAGAGGAGATGGAGGAACCAACAGGTGCCTGGTAAACCCTCTGCACGGGAAACTGCAAGAGGGTCTCAGTGAGAGGCTGATTGCTCCCATGGAGGGAAGCTATTGGTGGATTCTCTCATCTCACTGACCTGATTTAAATGTACACAAAGCAGGAACACGCTGATTAAATCTGCTGGCGACATGAAGTTAGAGGAGGCTATCAGTGAGATGGAAAATCGTGAGTCACAGAAACTTGGCAAGGCTCAGTCATACAAAATGTAGGTTGTCCACCCATGGTGGCAGTCATCTGACTAAAAGCAAATTTCTGTGGAGGAGTTACTCACCGTGAATTCTCTTTACTATTAGCAGTGACAAAAGCACTTTAAACACACTATCCGTGCCTTTTTAAAATAGATACCTAAGGTACATTTAAAGGACTTTGCACTAAGCATAGCTATCACTCACTCTTGATGGTAAGGACTCCATAAGGAGTCTGGATCAGCTGCAGGTGCATGATCTGTGCTCATCTAGATGCTGCAAGATTAATCATGTTTGGCTTTAGAGGAGAATAATAAATTTCTCTGCAAGATGGTGCCATCCATGGGGAGGGATAGAGGAAGGGCAGGTTGCTCTCCCTCATGCATGGAGACCTCTGATCTGATTTTCAAATTAGAAAACAAGGAAACAAATAAAAAAATAGAAGGTAAACTATGATCTTGGAGTGTTCAGTCAATGTATTTCCTGTACTGAAAATTTTGCTAAAAGACTGAAATGAATAATGACTGAATTTCTGCCAGGAGTAAGTGCAAAGGGTGCCAGAGGGATGGGAAGGGAAGGGAAGGGAAGGGAAGGGAAGGGAAGGGATA
>VZRF01015386.1:353408-437888 GCA_013396875.1 Vireo altiloquus | reverse complement strand
GAAGGGAAGGGAAGGGAAGGGAAGGGAAGGGAAGGGAAGGGAAGGGAAGGGAAAGAATTTTCCAGATGCAGTCCAAAATTTCTTTAAGATTTGCCTTCAGCTTGTGAGCCACCTTTTGTTTTCCTCAATGTTATCGAAGCTAGAGACACATTTTCACCAATTTTTTTTGAGGTCTCTCCCCACATACCATGCATCTCTCCTCAGTATTGCTTCTTCCCCTGCCATGTCTACAGTGACCTGGTCAAGCAGTATCTCAGACCCCAAACTTTCCCATTCCCTGCAGGCTTTACCAAAGATTGCTAAAAGAACTTCTCTGCATGGGGATAAACTGGGCCAATCTGGGCCAGGGGTCAGTGCCACCTCCTGTAGCTTAACTTTCCTCCTTCTTGTTTCCCTTCCCTGTTTAGCCTTTCAAAAATAGGAGAGGAACTGGAGAGCTGAGAAATCAAAGGAGCCATCAGGATGGCAACTGCTTGCCAGAATGGAGGGATACATGACTGGAGAGAGAGAAAAATCACAGAGAGATCTGAGAGAGGGAGGGAATGAGGAATTAAGATGATCCACACCTAGAATTAAACCATCAGTCAACAGAGATTAATTGCAATGGGAAGCACGACAGGGCTATGCAATACCTGGTGTATTCTATTACAGCAGAGGCAAAATTCTCCTTTCAGGAACTGGTTAGTGGCCAAATAACTCACATTGCCCAGAGAAGCTGTGGCTGCCCTGATGCCTTAAATGGCTACTTAGAAACAGACACTAGACAGGAATAAAGGGATAAAGGAGGGATTTATTTGAAAGGCCTTCAGAGGTACACTCTGGGCTCCAGAGGCTCCTGCCTCAGTGCATCCCAAAATGGACAATGACAGCTCCCGAGTTCTTCACACTTTGATATCAGCATCAATTCACCAAGCAGAAGCCAGGCAAGGATGGAATTTCCCCAAGCTTGCTCCCCTCTCCCCAAGATGAAGGTCTGCAGTTCTTGTTCAGGGTGTCTTAGGAGAGCAAGTTAGAGGTTTTGTTATGTCTATCTTAGCATAGAGAACAGCACTTAACAAGCTACAGGGAACTTCAGAGTTACACTTGCAGTATAGGATTTGAAAAATATAAAAGTTAAAAACTAAGGCATCAGCCTCATCCCTGGAACTGTTCAAGGCCAGATTGGACAAGGCTTGGAGCAACCCAGGATATCGGAAAGTGTCCCTGCTCAAGGCAGGGGGTTTGGAGTGGTAGGGACTTTACAGGTCCCTTCAGACCCAAAGCATTCCATGATTCTGTGAATCTAAGTTGGTTAAAACACATGAAATAATTGAAACTCTGTGTCTCTCTTATGAATGGATGACGTAGGTCAAAATCAGCCCTTGCCTATTGCCCAGGCCTCTGGCAGTAGGCAGTAGCTGTGTTGAGGTGGCCAGCACCCCAAAATCCACTCTGATTTGCAAGTTCTTTAATAATGGCTGACTGGGTCTATTATAAAATGGATTATTTATTAATAGACACAAAACTAATAGACACAAGACTTAAAACAGACTATTAGTACACAGTGATAAGACAAAAGGGAATACTAGTAGTAATACACGTGGAGTTAAAGGTACCATAAAATTACAGCTAGCTAAGAGATAGTACAACTTAGGATCCAATGTTTCTTACCATCAGTTCCTGAAGGGGGTAGACATTGAAATTCTCTCTCTCAATCCCTGGGGGAATAAACCTGAAGTTGCATCCAGTTCTAAGGAGAAATATCTTCACATGCCTGCAAGGAGGGTATAAGGGACTTCTGCTCTCTGATAATTTGTGTGGGCTTTTATAGACATAAAAACCGTGTCTCTTGGTCACCAGTGTTTATTTTCCTGTATCTCTTCCCACACCTGTCCTCATACCAAGACGTATACTGGGTCTTTGCCCCAGGATCTCAGGATCTCTTAGGTTTTTTAAAGGAAAACCACAACCCTTCCTTCTGCTTGAACCCTTTGGATGTTTCCCAGAGGGTGACATGAGAGACGACAGGTTGACAGACTGCCTCAGGAAATCCCTCATCCATCCTCCACCTGTCATGGAGGGGCCACCAAAGACAGAGTGGCTGGCTTCTAACAGGACAAGGATAAAGAAGGGTTTGGCAAAAGATGAAGTGATTGGATGTGTCCTGGAAGAAGGCAGTGGGCAGCAGGAAAGGAAGATGTGGTTTGGGGGTGGCAGAGTTACTTGTGGGCGGTGGTGAGGCACATGGGTGAGTTTAAGTTCAGACATGCAGTCAAGAGTTAGACCAGAGACCACAGCAAAGGCCTGGTAAGGACATGGTGAGTCAGACACTGGGCAGTGGGGAGAAACGTTTTTCGTTATTGTAAGCTAAGACTATTTTTTCCCTCCTACACTGCTTAATTGATCTCTGGAATTCACTACTGTAAAGTATTACTGGGCATGCAATTTTGCAGGAGGAAAATATAGTTGGGAATACTCTGAGTTATCTCACAGAGGATAAATGCATAGTGGAAGCACAATATAATATAAACTCTCATACTTCAGGGTATACAATCATTATTGCTGACAGGTTTATATAGCAAAATTAGTGCATAATTGCTCAAAGTGAATTCTTGTGTCTTCCTCTGAGGAACTCTTGGAGGAAGAATCTGGATTAAAAGCATTGCTAATTGTATCCAGTGCAACTCTTCCTATATCTTAGCAACTCTTTTCCATTTCTGACTCATATGATATGGAAAAAAATTCCTATCTCCTGCAGATTACATAAATTTCAATAAGAACAGGAGTTTGATTTCTGTGAATGGGATTCCTGGGGAAAGCAGTGAGATCCAAACAGAAGCAGTGCACGAGCTGTTTTGCAGGGCTATCCTACCTGCAGGCATCTCATGGAAGTGCAGTTGTGCACAGTCAATGAACATCTCCCATAAAATAAGCACCTTAATTGCAGTACTCCCCAAGACTTTTTTACAGGGTTCCCTGAGACTTCTTTTACTGAGGTCCATTTGCCTTTGTAGGATATGTCCAGACCTATGCAAGATACAATTGCTTTTTCCTCCTCTTTTTTTTTTTTCATTTTTACTTGAAAATCTGTAATTAAAGACTGTTAATCCCAGCATGCAAGTTAATGTTTAGGGAACTGAGTTTGAGGTGGACACATCTCAAGGGCACCCAGTTTCCCTGGGAGTGTCCAGTAGGAGCTCTTAAATGGCCCTTTGGTGCCTTTGGGTTTTTAGGTGCCTCGGGTGGCAGACATTCACAGGGAAGGTAAAGGGAACCACATCTGATTAGCCTGTGGGATTCCTATAGTTTAAGGAAAGAAGGTAGGTTCTCGAGACGTCAGCTGGTGTCTTGGCTGAGAGATCCTGAATTCTGTGGCTGTGCCAGCTAACAGAGTGAAATGTCTGAAGAGGAAGAGAATAATTTTTCTTCAGGATGGTAGGAACATAGGATGGAATTCCCCATCCTCTGATAAACACATCTACAAGCAAGTGATCAAACTGAAATACTTTTGGTTCATAAGCAGCTAATCTGCAAAGAAATCTCTCCCCTGTTCCTCCCATTGCCTTCACAACACTATTTTCATTTCTCTCTAGATTTGTTTGCTTGTTAGTCTGTGGCCTCCTCCTAAGGATGTAACTGCAGATGGATGAATTATTTTATTTTATTAGATATTATTCTTGGCTTTTTGGAGATGTTTTTTGTTTTGCTTTAATGATTATTCCTTCTGGTGTTATTTCAGTTTCCAATTACAACTTGTGTGTGTATGTGTCTGGTACACTACCATTTTGTAAATGGATGTATGCACTTATTGTTAATTGATTCCCCAAATAAACCCAAATGCTTGCATTGAAATAATGTGTTATATTTCTTGCATGCCACTGAGCTGGATGCCTTCCAGTTTGGCATCTACTGCTGCTCTGGAGATGGACATTTTTCTCTCACTCCCATTACCCCTGGAGTGAACAGAGATGAGGTTATATCAATTTTCTCTGCAGACCTCATATCATTGGTTGATGTCTCTGCATAAGGGTGGCAAAAGTTGCACCTCTAAGTGTGTATTTAGGCATCCAGACAGACAGTTGCTTTTAAAAATACCCCAGCAAAACACTGAACTCTCACCAACCCACACAGGCTTCAGTGAGGGTTTTCTTCCCTGAAGTCAGGCCATTATGAAGGGTATTTTTCAAAACCAGCCCTTGTTGGCCTAAATCTGCTCCTACCAAAACCACTGTCTGCTTGAGGGTTATAGCAGAAATGAGAATTAATCCATAATAGGTCCTTTAGTGTTACAATCCAACTTTTTTTTTTTTTTTCAGGCTTTAGCTAGAAAACACAGCTGAAGTCCCTGATGGTGGGACCGTGCACTTCAGCAGGTTTCAGCAGGTCATCTAGTCCCTCTTTGCACCAAAATTGAAAGATAATCCCCTTTCAACTGTGATTCATCCCACATATTGCAAACATCTATCTTAGGAGTAGATGAATAATTTCCTGGATGTGCTTCTCTCTCTCTCTCTGTGTCTTCTCACCATTCAGGAAACCTAGCAGAAAGCTTAAGCAAGATTATAAACTGTAGATAGCTAAAATGGGGGGAGACAAATCCCACCGTGCACCGAGACTCAATGACTGTTGATTCATTGAATTCTAACTTTCAAATGCTGTCAGCATTTCTGTTTTGACAGTTTGGGATTTTATATTGCTAACTATTTCCTGCCACTTTTTACAAACCACCCCCCTCCAAAAAAACATTAAACTGGCCCATTGAGCTGGTATGGAAATCTGTGATGGGAATTAGTTGGACAATCACAGGAAACTTCACGTTGTTTTAGACAGTGAGGGGTTTCATGTTTGGTCTTCAGCTGCCAGAATGAGTCAAGTTTTCCAAAAAATATAGGAGCCCTTATATCTGTTAGAGAGAGTCCAGAGGCCACGGAGATGCTCCCAGGCCTGGAGCCCCTCTGCTCTGGAGCCAGCCTGGGAGAGCTGGGGGTGCTCAGCTGCACAAGAGAAGGCTCCAGGGAGAGCTCAGAGCCCCTGGCAGGGCCTAAAGGGGCTCCAGGAGAGCTGCAGAGGGACTTGGGACAAGGCCTGGAGGGCCAGGACCCAGGGAATGGCTTCCCAGTGCCAGAGGGCAGGGATGGATGGGATATTGGGAAGGAATTGGTGTGTGTGAGGGTGGGCAGGCCCTGGCCCAGGGTGCCCAGAGCAGCTGTGGCTGCCCCTGGATCCCTGGCAGTGTCCAAGGCCAGGCTGGATGGGCTTGGAGAAACCTGGAATAGTGGAAGTTGTCCCTGCCCATTGCAGGGGGATGGAATTGGATAATTTTTAAGGTCCTTTCCAACCCAAATCATTCTATGATTCTATAAGGGAGGATCCCTCTCTGCTGGTCCTGAGAGGACACAAGGCTACAGTTGGATCAAGCCCCTGGTAAAATACCTTCAAAGAAAAGGGAGCAAAAACTGGGGAGGAAATAGATCAAACCATCCAAGGTGTAAGTGGCCAAGGCTCACCTGAGCTGGGTCCTGCTGTGGGACACATCTCACCATGCAGAGGCAACAGCTGAGGTCCTGGAATCACAGCTGGGCCGTGGCCCGGGCTGAGCAGCCTGCTAATTACAGTGGCCTTTCAGCAGGATTAATTATCACTGAGCTGATAAAGCACAAATGCCTTTGGCTGCAGTGCTGGCTTGGTTGGGACCTCTGAGTCGTGGTGTGTTATATTCTGCAGTCAAGGCCACAGCCATCGCAGAAAATGTTTTGGTGGTGATTGTATAATAATGTGTGTTGATGGCAATGGCTAAAGAACTGGAAGGGAGTATGAAAAGCATAAGTAGCAGCTTGCTGAAAATAAACTGCTCATCTCTGTGAAATTCTTCCTGGTTTAGCAGCAGTGTTTTTGACCTGCAGAGTATAATAATGTTCCCATAGAAGCTGAGAGCCCCTAGAATGATTTAAAAGGTGTTAATACTTCATATCAAAGTGCAGCACGACATCCTAAGATTATTGAGCTTTAATATAAAGTTCTATTCACTATTACCTGGTTATCTACTGACAAAGTTGAAAGCAACATCTTGTCATCTTTTGGCTGAGCATGGTGATGTTTTAGAATTGGAGACACATAAACAATAAAAAACAGAGGTTCGTACAAGGAATTGACAAAGGAGGTAATTTATCTTACTCCGGTATTGATCATTCCTCAGCCACAAAAGGCAACACAGAAATGTCAAGCGTTGTGGTGCTGCTCAGTGTGACCAAGTTTTGTGATGTGATCATCTGCAGGGAGCAGGTGCCTCTCTGGATGGTGCCTTCTCTGCAGGTGGGACAGCAGTGTAAGGATGACAGCATCAGTAAAGCCCAGCCAGCCATCACCCTCCAACCCTGCCTCCAAAAAACATTTAGGAGAAATCATTCCCAAAAGCTGCAGCTACGGGTTTAACACTAGAGAAAAATGAAACATGAAAATCTCTTCCTAATTCCCATGCATGTTAGTGACACTAATTATATCATATAATGAGATTAACCTAATTTGAGTTGTGCTTTTCCCTACATCTCTTCCTTATTCAGGGGCTGACGTGTTGAAACATAAAGTCAATCAAAAAACAAGAAACAACTAGAAAACCTTGTTGTGAGACTATTTTCACAGGGAGGGTACTTTTGTTCTTTGGTGGTTTGAGTTCACTCTTGTAGCTCTACAGGTGGGTGAGTCCAGTATTTTCATCACAGAATCCTTGGATGTTTTGAGTGGGAAGGGACCTTAAAAATCATCCAGTTCCAACCCCTTCCATGGACAGGGCACCTTCCACTATGCTAGGTTGCTCCAAGCCCCATCCAACCTGGCCTTGGACACTTCCAGGGATCCAGGGGCAGCCACAGCTGCTCTGGGCACCCTGTGCCAGGGTCTCCCCACCCTCACAGAAGAATAATTCCTTCCCAATATCCCATCCATCCCTGCCCTCTGGCAGTGGGAAGCCATTCCCCTTTGTCCTGTCACTATCTGCCCACAGGAAAAACCATTCTCCCAGGGACTATTCTGCAGCACCTTTGAGGATTGCTGACCCTATGGGTACAGCCAGGTGCAGGCAGCCAAACTGCTGCCCTTTCCTTGCTCCTGACTGCCATGAATCAGGCCCAGCTCACCAAAATAATCCCTGCCCTAAAGCCTGTGCATGTCCCTGCAGTGCTGGTTGGATGATCCATCACTGTCTGCAGAGCATGGCAGCTGGGAGACCTTAAGAAATCACCCAGGATTTATTCTAATGTCCACATCTGACACCAATATAAGTAACCTGGTGCAAAAAAACACTGATGCAGAGCTCTACTTAATTTCTTAGTTGGCAGACACAGGCATTTGTCATATGCCAGTTGCAAGGGCATTTTTGCAGCCAGGCTTTTTGCATCCTTTTCCTTTTGAATACTTGTAAAGGTCATATTGGTCTTGGCTACTCATTTATTTCCTTTCTCTCATTGAATTTTTAACAATGACAGGCGTTCATCCAAAGCTCTGGGCTCCTCTACACTGCATTAAAATTCACAATGTCATTTGCTTTCAGTAAATATATTCAAATGAGCTGCCTTCAAAACCATAAATGACTCACCATACAATCAATCATAATTGCAGGACCCTGAGTTTCTCCTCTACATATTGTCCTTTAGTGCCCTTAGTCCTTAGAAGAAATACATGATGTAACTGTTACCAGAAACTGGTTGTGGAAAAGAAATTTGATGTGATCATTTTTATTCTCTAAGGAAAACTTGGTAAGTTAAATACAGGACCAGTTTTGGCCGGGAAACGAGACAGATACATGTAAATTTTATATTACCACTCAGAGCTCTGAGTTCCTGTACTTAAGAAAACTTATCTTTCTAATCAATTATTAAGATTCAAAATGGAACATGTACTTCTCTCTCGGTTTCCCATAAACCTCCTTGACAATTTTAAACATACATATTCACATGCAGAAAGTCTGCTTGTTAAAACAGTACATGGTCAAACCTTCCAGCCAGACAAAAATGATCAAGACGTTTTCTTACAGTATATAGAGTGTTATACCAGGGAAATAAAGCAATATAAGTGCCTAACTAAAAATTATCCAAAAGATGTTTGATTTTAATCTCATTTTTCTTACAACTCTGTGCAGTAAAAAAAAAAATAAGAAAAAGAAAATATTAAGAATCTAATTACTCCTTATAGGTAACAGCGGAACTACTCCCTTCCCCTGTGCTCTTGATAAGGGGAACAGGTTTATCACTAAATCACAGATATAAGAGTTAGAAGAGATCTATTAGAAATCCTCTTCTCTTTATAAGTGTAGAATTGTTCCCTCCAACATACTTTCTGAGGCTCTATCTGGTCAAGCATTTAATGTCTCAAAACAGCAAGGCTCCAGCCACTTCCCTTGAGAGGCAACTTTATTACCCAGCAGACCTCGGTGTGAGGGACTGGGGTCCAAACTAAATTTTACTTTTTCCTGTTTCTAGAGAGTTACTCTGTCTCAGCAATGACTGCCTCAAAAGCCATGCCCTTTGTGGTGTGATAAATCCATCCCCTGCTCATACAGCCTTGAACCCAGAGTTCGGATCCAGGTTTACTGACTTTGCTGCTCGAATCCATGCTCTTTTACTCAAGGCTGATTTAAGTTACTATCAGTGTTGTTTAACCTGCTGGTGCTTGATGGATGCATCCAATGGAATGGTTAAATTCCCAGTAGTCAACAGCGTTCCTCTACAGCAAATCTTACGAGAAATAAGCAACAAATACTGTTAGAAGTGCGGAAACATGGGGAGATTGTATCTGCAGATCTCAGCTCTAGATATCCCTGAGGGTAAAATAAACAAGTACAATGCATATCAGCTTCCCCCTCTGCCTGTCTCATGCATTACTTGTCTTCTTTGGGTCTCATCCAAAGACCTCTGAACCGAATGGAAAACTTTCGCTGACTTCAATAAGATTTGGGTCAACCCCTCAAGGGCTGTGATTTTGTCTTCCCAAAGTGTGTGGCCAGGATTCAGTGAAGTATCAGTGGGATACTTCAGCACACAGCTGCCTCCCGTGCTGCACTTATCCCGGGGCTTTTGGTGAGGCTTTTCATACACTAAATAAGAATGTGCTTAACCAGGCTGTTGATCCTTCATATTTAATACTGTGTGGACCCTATGGAATGCCAAACATCGTAATTTTAATATTAGGTATTTTATCTGTATCAGATGTATTGAAGATGCATACTATGTGGCAGTAATTCAAAACACAAAGCCAATTACCCTGCTGGTATCATCTTGTGTATTTACACTGCTCAAAAATGTGTCTTGTGGCTTTATAACAGCTTGCTAATACAAGATTCTTTCACTAACCTGTCTCAGAACACCAAACAAAGGCAAAATCAAATAGAAATGTAAACTTCATAGCCTGTGATATATGTGGATAATATCCAGTGAAAACATTTTTGATAGAACAATTTTATGTTTAAAATGAAGGCTGATTGAAGCTGGAATATTTTGTAGGAACACAACTATTTCAATGACATTTTTTATGGGAAAAATGTCTCAGCAAATTGCTTTGATTTTCTTATTTGTGTCACTAACGTAGAAATTATTTGTTTTCAGAAAAGAAAAAATGCGTTTTCAAATTTACCATACTGTTTTGTCTTGACGTATAGCAATTACCGAATTCATCATGTAGTTTAATATAGTGTATTATATTCAATATTTCATTACAGTGTTTTTCAAAATTGCAATGAGGCATTTCTACTTTTCCAAAGTAGTACATCAATAATTCTTCATGAGACTTTCAAAATTTCTGTTCCCTAAAAGTGTCTCTTTAATTTTTTCCAATTTTCTACTCTAGTTCAATACACAAGCATAATTTTAGCATGTTTGCAGCCCTCACAAAAGCTCGAATTCCTGGGCGCTTGAGTCCCTGAGTAGCACTTGATATCCTGAGTAGCACCAACTCAATCATATATGTTTGCAGATTGAAACTTCTCTAGATAAACCCAACTACAGTCAAATTTGTGCATATTAGGTCCAGATTCTCATCTATGTCCTGTTGCAATCTGAACTAGTCCCTTCCTTCCTCACGTATAGCTTCATCACTGATTCTGAAAACGCAGTTTCAGTCGCAGAATCCCAGAAAGGTTTGAGTTGGAAGAGACCTCAAAAATCATCCCATTCCAACCCCCTGCCATGGGCAGGGACACCTTCCACTATCCCAGCTTGCTCCAAGCCCCATCCAGCCTGGCCTTGGACACTGCCAGGGATCCAGGGACAACCACAATTTATATGGCAAATCCATTCCAGGGCCTGCCCACCCTCACACACAGCAATTCCTTCCCAATATCCCATCCAGCCCTGCCCTCTGGCACTGGGAAGCCATTCCCTGGGTCCTGGCCCTCCAGGCCTTGTCTCAAGTCCCTCTGCAGCTCTCCTGGAGCCCCTTTAGGCCCTGCCAGGGGCTCTGAGCTCTCCCTGGAGCCTTCTCTTGTGCAGCTGAGCACCCCCAGCTCTCCCAGGCTGTCTCCATGGGAAAACTTAATGAGGTAAACCTCTATGAAAACAAGATCGATTTCAGAAAAAATATGCCAAGTCAGCGAGATTGCATTCTGCACATAGATGTGGAAAACCACAGCAAGGTACAGGGAAAGGAGAACCCAGCTACCTGGAGCTCCTGGCTGGAGAGCAGCTGCTCTCTGTCCTGCTCCACTTGCTTACCTCAAAGTGTGGTGGTGGAAGCACACTGGAAACCCTGCTCTGGGATTCCACATTGTAGTGCATGGTAGTGAGCCACACATGGCCACGTTTTGTTTATGACAGATGGCTCTTCCCAAAAATATGATGTGCAAGATTGTGCTGACTTGGACAGTTCTGCATAAACTGAGGGGGATTGACAGGGTGTAATATACATTTTCTGTTTACTAAAAGTCTAGAAGAGAATGGGCCAAGCCCAGCAAAGAACAGGCTGTCTCAAAGATATTACGGCTGGAAAATGTTGTTTCTCACAGAGATCATCTTTCTATAATAAGCTTCATGGTGATCCTGTATGGTGGAGGGAAAAAAAGAACCCAACTATGCAGATTGGGAAAGGAGTCAATCACATGATTTTTATTTGTATGCCATCATGGAGATGTCTATGAGAGGAAAAGAGAACTTCTGCTCGTCTCCACAGCTCTGCACAAAGCCAGCCTAGCTGGAAACAAGCTACCTCACAGGCTAGAAACTGCTCGTGGGAACCATGTGGAATTCAAATGCAAGGAGGAGGATTTTTCAGTGATGAACAGGCACCTTCAGAGAGGCTCTGCTGATGGACAATTTGCAACAGTCAGCTGGGAATTGCACCAAACGAAGCACACATGCAACCTTGCTGGAGTGACAGCTTGGAAGAGCCATGCTGAAATTCTCAGCTAGGAATCTGTAGCTCACATGTGGGACTTGCTGTACCTCTGTTGGTCTTTTTCCTACCCTTTGTTGGACGTATGCTGAGTGGAGAATGCGTGCATAATATGGGGCTAACCAAGAAACTTTTTTTAAATCCTGAGGATTATAATTCATCATGAGATATTTGGGTTATTCTGATGTCCCTCAACAGCAGGGATTAGTGTAGGTCTGGTGGGGTTAATGCGGCAGAACTGATTTGTGCCAGCCGAAGATCAACTCCTGTTTTAAATGTTTCACTGGAAAAGGAGAAATTAATTGTTTGGTCCAGATTTTTCCAGATGTTGGCGACTGGAACCTGCTACTGAAACAGGATCTTTCATCCCCTTTAGCTTTTCAAATCACGCAGCAGACAGACAGACAGACAGACAGTGCACAGAGGGCATTTTTGTTGCAGCTTCTATTTTTGTCACTTCCTCAGAACCGTGTAAAACCTCCCATGACTGAAATGTCTTTCTCTGGCATGGGGGAATGGTGTCTTTTGGGATGATATAACTGAGTTGCGTGGGAAGAATTTTTTTCCTAGGCAAAGAAACTGATATTAAAAAAACCCCCACCATTAGATTCCAAAATGAGATCTTTGGGAAAGTTCGTGGGAAATAGGAGAGATCTATCCTCAAAACAGCTGATTAATTCACTCTTGGGTTAAAATGTGGACTTCTCAGCATTTCAAAGCCCATGTTTTTAGGTGCTTGGAAAGAGCCTCCATTTCTGTAGCTGTCACATTGATTGGAACTCCTTCAGAGAAAAGAATTTAAACCATATGTGCTTCTCTGAACAATTTAATTTCTATCAAAGGTAACGTTTGTTGATGACAAAACATTTTGCTCCAAAAATTCCTCTGATGATAAGAATTCACTAAGTAAAGTTTACATAACCTTTTTGGAGACCTTGACAGAAAAGCCATGTCTTGAAAGAAGCTGAAATCTGCTTTCTTGAAGACAACTGTGCCTTTCTCTTTGAAATTAGTACAGCTGAGTTCTGTACAGAAAAACACTTCCAAAGTTCCTCACTGGCCTCACCAGGTTTTTCTTTCAGACTGTATAATCCCATGATTACATGGTGATGTTGATGCAACGTGACATGACATGTCAGTGGAGTTTCTAACCACTTATTTTGTACCACTGAAGGGAAAACCCAGCAGCCTGGGCACCTAAAATGAAGCAGAATTAAGAAAAAAAAGGAAATCTGATAATCATTATTGAAATTTACTTGCAGGTAACTGGCAGCTTTCCCTGAAAGTTTCAGCTGGTGATACCAAAATGCCTGACAACCTGCCAGTCCACTCCATAGATATCTCTGCCAGGCTGTTCAGTAGCTACCTGAATTTAGCAATATTTCAGAAAGATGCCTGACTGGTTGGCAAAAGCTCCTCCTGCAGCAACCTTGTGTAGGGTCACATGATGCCTTAATGGCNAGATGAAGGTTTGCAGTTGTTGGGCCCAGGAGGGTCTGGGTGTCCTTGGAGAGCGAGCTGGAGAGGCTTTGTTATGTCAGTGTGAGCATGAGAGAACAGCACTGAACGAGCTCCAGGGAACTGCAGAGTTACACTGGGCAGGGTTGGGAACATAGAAAAGCTAAAACCTAAGGCATCACACAGATGAAATCCTCAAGCTGATTATTACATAACCTCGGACATTTCCCCAGCTGCCCTTTTGTCTTTTCCATGCTGCTCTCAGAAGTGGTGGCTTTTCTGATCATGAGTGGCAGGGGTGGGTACAGTGGTCTTGCAGCCTGGGTGGCTGCTACAGGCTTGTGGAAAAGGACATTGCTTCCCGGCAACCTGAAATAGCAAAACTTTGCTGAAGGTTTTACCCTGCAATCAAGGAAATACATCTTTCTCCCTTTCTTTGAAAGGGAATGTAATTTAGCTGGAATCCTATTAGGAGAATAAAAAAAAAAAAGTCACTTCAGATAGCATTACCAATAAAGCTCCCTCCCTAGCTTTTCTGAGAGAAAGGTTAAATCAGTATGAGGCACAACAAAAGATCAGGGAGATATTGAATGTTGACAATATTGTTAAACGACAGATGAACATCTCTGAACACTCTCTGGTCACAGAGGGAGTGCTGAATCCAGTGTGAAGAATGGCTTTTGAGAAATGTCAGCTGGCAAGGACACAGTGTGGTGTTTGAGGGAGTGCTGAAAAAAATGGAAAAAACCGACTGAGATGGGATACCAGATTCAGCTGTGCAAAATTTGCTATAATAACTACCTAAAAATTGCAAATTTTATGTTAAACTCCTTTGCAAATGAAATAAGCCAGGACTAGTCAAACTGCAGGGATTTCTTCCAGGTAGTGTGGTTTTTTTGGGCAGTAGACTTTGCTGTTTCTCAAGAAGCAGTGGTGATAGGGTACCTTGGCTCTGCACCATGAAGGTATATGGAAGAGCTGACATGAACTGGCTCCTCCCAGAGGTGAAAGAATTCTTGATGGGTGGTATTTTAATATTTGAAGTTGTTCTCTCATTGGAAAAGCCAATGGAAGTTGAGCATCTCCAACTATGAAACCGTAATGGTCATTATTCACCTATTTCCTAAAAGTGCTCTATTGCAAACAGGAAAGATAACACTTAAGAATCATTTTTTAGACCTTGTAGGTGTGAACTACTTGTGTGGTCATCCAAGCCTATTTTTCTAAGGTCACTCAAAGAGGTGGCAAATAAAATCTCATCTTCAAACTTATCTAAACCTCTTAAAAAATTCAAAACAAAATTACTGTATGAGGAAATGACATCCTGATTTAGAACACTTGAGATGTAGCAGTCTGAGCTGTGATTTTTAGAAGTGTTAACTGTGCATGATTTTCAGATGAAATCAAGAGGAACAGGAGGGTGTTGTTTAGCCACAGTTTCACACCTTCATCTCTGGTGAATGCTCATTTTGCTGGTCTAGTCTACACTGGTCTTAAAAGACAGCTGCTGCTCTCTGACAACTCTTTGGAGTGTAAAGTGATGCTCGTTTTAGTCTTCACCTTGCACTGGTCAGAGGAATCAAACTCACCTTCAAGCTGTACTGGCCTGGGAGCAGACCCAAGGTGAGCTGTGCTGCCACAAATGCCTGTGTCAGTGCCCTTTTGCTAAGATTTAAAATGTCTCTTTCACTTACAAAGGGTACCAGAGTATCCTGAGCTGGAAGGGACTCACAGTGACCATCAATGTCCAGCTCCTCTCCTTTCACTGATATCGCAAAAATCTCACCCTGGGCATCCCTAGCAGCACTGTCCAAATTCCCCTGGAGCTCTGGCAGCCTCGGGGAGCCTGGGCAGTGCCCAGCACCCTCTAGGGGAAGAGCCTTTCCTGATATCCAACCTAAACATCCCCTGGCACAGCTCCAGATATTCCCTTGAGTCCTGTCACTGGCCACCAGAGAGAACAGGCTCAGTGAATAGGTTTGGGTAAGTTACCCCATCTGAGGTGAGTCAAAGGTGATTATCTGCTGCATTTACATTTTACAGTACATATCATTTACAACAAATCCCTGTACCCAAGGTGTAGGCAGCTCTGTAGCTCCCAACTCGCTTTATTGCTAGTACATGTAACACTCGCAAAGCAGAATTCAACTGACCTCCTTTAGGTGCCTGCTGCACATCAGATGAATCATGTCCCAAAAAGTATTATTTCTAGGGAACAAGCTCAGATCTATCTGCTTTGTTGGTGTCTAAAGTTGGGAAGAATGAGTCCATTCTGGTGGGATTTATGATAGGATATTGTGAGACTGGGCCCATGCTACTCCTGGCCATGTGATGGTGAGACAAAAATAACAAAATACAAGTGCAGTGGTCAGAGGCAAAGCAAACAGGATCAGTCTTGGCTCATAGCTATGTATTAACATAGCTATACAACCTGTGGGACTAGCTGACTCCTTCCAAACAGCTCAAAATTCAGCCAAGAACCCTGAAGGCTTCATTACTAAACTAGTAAAAGCTTTGACATCTAAAGACACTGTTGGCCACCAGACTGCTAATCCACAAAATCTGGTAAACAACTGGCTTGACATGCTATTAGTACGTTTTATTAACTTGTCATAGAACACTATATTAGTTTAACTAGAAGAGTTAGAGATGGATAAACACTAGTAAAATTTGGACTTTGTCCTTCAGCTTCTGCAATATCCCTGTCTTAAGCCTTAAGAAGACTCTGAAAAGCAGGGCCCCTGCATATGTAAATGTGGGTTTTCCTTTCCCAGAAAATTAATGTCATTTACCTTGGATTAACTTGGAGAGAAGCAGGACTGTGTTTATGGGTAAGGCATGTTAATACCTTCACAAACAGTGACCTCTTGCAAATTGTGGATGCCGTCACATATACAAATCCAGTCAAAAAGATAAACAAAGGCGGAGAAAGAATCCAGTTGTCAAGAATGCATTCCTAAAGGGATGAGGGACCACAGCTGAAGAAGAGCTCTAAGTCTGTTTTAAGTCTGCTTTTTCCCTCTATTTTCCTGGAGCTGGCATGTGTCAGACATTCATCTTTATCTTCATGTCCCTATAAATGTCTTTTTTTCTGTTCAGGCATGATTTTTTCCTTCTATTGCGACCGTATGTCACCACTTCCAAATGTAACTCTGGAGAAATTGTTTTGTTCGTAACAAAAGTCAGTGTTAGAAGGTAAATGTGAGGAGATTTAAAAAAAAAGATACAAAGAGGTTGGTCATATGATTGTAGAGCCTTGAACCTAAAAGAAAATACAACATCCAGCAGGCAATGTTTCTCTGCTGCTGAAAATAATTTTCAGCAGTGCAATAATTTCCTCTGGTTTCAGCCACAGACTGAAGAAGTGCATGCTCTAGTTACCTCAGAAAGTCTTTTTTTCTGGGAACATTTTAATAAGGACTGCAGTACATTTAACCTGTGTTGCCTTACTTGAACTTTGAACCTCTGCATGCTGTGGAGATGTTGGTGAAAAGCCTGTCCCAAGCGGGCGAAAGCTTTTCACTCCTCCCTCTCCTATCTCTTAGAATGGATCTGAAATAAGACATCTCCAAGTCAACACCTGCAGGTCCCTGGGGAAGGAAGATCACCACACTCAGACCACTCCTGAGCAGACTTCTGGGAGCAGATGCTGATCCTGTTCTGTGAGTTTGGCTTTTTGTTTTCTGTTTTTCTGGTAGTTCTGTGTGAAAACAGAGCCTGGCTGAAACAGCATCTTTGGGGGATTTCTCTGTTTTGTTAGAATGTTTTGTAAAGCGTAGCTTTGTTTATTGGTCTGCTACCTTAGTTTGTGTTTCCTGCTTTTCCAGCCAAAGTGAAGAATTAGTTCTTTGTCCAGCTCAAGTGCTATCCATAGAATGGAGGAGCAGAAGAGAAATGAAAAGAGCATAAAAGAGCGAGAAACATTTTACTCCTAGAGAAGAAATTTCCATGAAGAGTTTCATAGTGTGTCTCTATCCTGATGGGTAGAGACAGAGTGAACCTCCCTGTCGTGGTCAGCAACAGAAATGAAATGTGTTTTGGTTCAGAGGAGTGCAGATCTTCCTTGGGTCTGGGTGACCATTGGGTCACATTAGGCTACAGCTAATCCTGAACCATCAAACATGTTGTAAATGCATCAGAAATTCCAGTCAAACCTTAAATTCCAGTTAGGGCCTCACCTGGGAATCTTAGATTTCCTGCCTCAGGTGTAGGGTCCCAGCTGTGGGTGTGCAGGAGGGCAAACTATCCCTCTGTGTCATTTTTGTCTTCTTGTTCCAGAGTGGGACCATTCACCTGAAATCATGGTGAAATCACATCTATTCCTGTCAACTGAGTTTTTCCCTAAAAATCTGTGGAGACAGACCCCAGGAAAAGATGAAGCAATATTTCTGCAAGAAGCAGACATTTGAAGATCATTATTTTCCCCCATCTTGAGTGCCGTCTTCACAGAAAAACCTATTCCAGGTAAATTTTAACCAAACCGCACTCTTGAGTGCTGTCTTTGTGAGCACATCTCATAAATATTACAGTGGAAGTGGGAAATTTGACACTTGAGGCATGGTCTTTATTTGACATTGCTGTATTTTGGTGGATGTTTGGCCTGCTGGAGAGAACAGAGCCGATGGTCTTGTTATTAACTTGCTTAACAACCAGGTTAAATGCATGACCAAGCTGCCATGTACTATGGCAATCATTCCATGCCTCTATACTGACTACATGACCCCAGAAATAAAAACACTGCTTAGTGCCAAGAGCAGCTAAAATAAAAATAATCCGGAAACGCAAAAGCTGAGAGAGTAGCATGGGATTTTATCACCATTTTTCTAATGAATGTTCACCAAACTACTTGCCAGAAGCTTTTGAGCAGGTTTGAAACCTGCTGACTCAAAATCTGAATTGTGGCAAGGCCTGAGCCCCATGGTGAGTCTGGAAATCAGAATGAATATCATCTCATGTTTTAGGTTGCTTTGATAATTTTTTTTTTTTTGTTTTGTTTTCTGAGACATGTGACTTTATGCAGAGAAAATAAGCTACTCTGCTACTCTGCCAGAGGACTGGTTTGAAGCAAAGCAGTCACACTCATGAATACATGAGAGTGTGGAGCAGAAATTGGTGTTGGCTCTGGGCTGCGCTTTACAAACCCATGGTCAGTGTGTGTCATGGAGCTTGGACTCACTGCTGATCAAGGAATGCCTTGAGCTGGAAAGGATCCACAAGGACCCTTGAGTCCAACTCTTGGCCCTGCACAGGACCATCCTTAAAGATCCCAACTTGTGCCTGTGAACATTGTCCAAATGTTTCTTGAGCTCTGTCAGGCTTGGTGCTGTAATCATTCCCTGGGAGCCTGTTCAGTGCCCAACCACCCTCTGGGGAAAGAACCTTTTCCTAATATCCAACCTAAGCTTCCCCTGATACCACTCTGACCATTCCCTTGGGTCCTGTCCCTGGTCACAGAGAGCAGAGGTCAGTGTCTGCCCCTCTGACATCTCTTGGGAGGAAGTTGCAGACTCCAATGGGATCCTATCTCAGCCTCCTTTTGTCCCAGCTGAACAAGCAGAGTGACCTCAACCACTCCTCGTATGGCTAATAAGGGTAACAAAAAAAACATCTAAAATCATTTTCCTCCTCCATGCTACGCATCCTTTGTGTACAATCTGAAATGAATTTCTTGCCCTGGCTTCAGGTCTCTACTTTCTATTGGGAACCATCATAATCCTGTTAATTTTCAACGCAGTTCCTCATGTTGACCCAGGCTTTACTTTGTAATGACACCTATAAAGCCTCAGATGATGCAGAAATAGCCCAGGAAATCTTTGGTGACTCTGACAGCTTAGTAGCCTGGGCTTTCTGCTCTGCTGAGAGATGGTCTCTCCTGTTTTATACATGTGGGCATGGGTTTGGGACTGAGTCAGATGGAAGAGATCCAGCAACTGAATCACCAGTGACAGCATCTGACATCCACCTCCCTGTTAAGTTTATCCAGGCTTAGCTTGGGAGGTCTGCTGGGTACCAACCCCAGCACAGCAAATGTGTTAGAATACTCCTAGAGCTCATCCCGTCCCCCTCAGGAAAATAACTTTCAAGACCAAAATACTGGAATAATGGCTGAAACCCTCAATACGCCCCAGAAACAGTAGTTTCCTTTTCAATTCTCATGCACAGCTGAGAATGGAGCCCTTTAAGCTTTTGTTTGTTTGTTAAAACAAGATGGACTGTTATATTCTTCTCTGGAGACCCTTTTACTTAGAGTTACAGATTATGGAGAGATACTGCACTACAGACCAACTGTGAAAGCTTATTGTCCTTATCCCACGGCAATAAATGCATTCCATAAATTGCAATTAAAGATGCAGCTGGGGAGTCTAGTCAAATGAGTGGCAGTCCTCCAAACATGTTGGCTTTTACTTCAAGAAAGGGCAGAGGTGTTCTATATTTTGGCAGTGCTTTTATGCCTCCTTGTGCTCAGAAGCTGGAGAGTTGTTACCTTCAACAAAGCTGTAATGGCTTACCATAGCAAAATGTCTCATATTTTGTGAGAGCTCTGCTCAATATCCATTAAATCAGGCTCAAGAGACAGGGGTAGTGCTAGTTACCAGTAGCTAACACAGACCTAAATTATGTTTGTACTGGGTGCAAATTTAAAAATGAAATCATGCTGATAACTTGCAATATGTAGCTTATCTTTGCAGGGTTCGTAGCTGGATTGGTTTAAGAAATAAGGGGAATTTTGCTGTTTCATGTTTCAGAACGAGTGTGGGGAACGAGTCTAAGGACAGTCTGCCTTTCACTCCTCATTTAACATTGTCTGATGCAGCTCATGTTGTCTTGATTATGTGACAGCAAAAGACCCACATGACTTCCCAAATCCTTGTTAAATTGGCAGTGTTTCAGTCCTGCAACTCTCCCCATCCAGCCAAAAAAAAAAAAGAAGGAAAAAAAAAAGCCATTTTCAAAACTTCAGTGACATGTCACCAGTTCAACCAAGGTTTCTGAGTTTGCTGAGTCTGAAATGACAGCTCTGTCCTGCAATTTCAAGCATTCATTTCAATAAATGCTATCAGATTGGCACAGAAAAGTCAAAAGTTGATGGAGAAAGGACAGATACATTGCATTAGAATTGTATTGTATTGTTCTTGTTAGAATATCTAAGTATTATGCAGAGTTTTCTTGTTTTTAATGGTAATATCGAGAAATGTTTCCATTTCAGAGTCCAGATGGAAAAAATTGGCTAAAAATGTAGAGAAAATGTCATAAAAAATTCTGTTTTCACATTAAAAGCTGCATCTATTTTCCCAGCTAAGCTATTTCTGAAGGATACAAGAAGAGACAGATGATGTAAGGAAAGAGGAGCTTGTTTAAAAAGTGAAATCCATTAATGCACATGTGTGTTTGTGTGTTATTAGTGCTGAAAAGAACTTTTACCCCCGAGAGTGTAAATTCATTTATAAAAAATGAAGACATGCAAGCAGATCCATATGTATCTAAGCCAAATAACTTTTTTACTACTAAAAAAAATCATAATCAACAACATTTTTGTGGGATGTAAAGCCTTGGACTTCTGGTTTTCCCTCATTTCACCAAACTCAAACCCACCTTCTTGCTGTGTCCAGTGTGAACAAAGGCAGAGATTTTCTGGTTACACACAGGCTCAATCCATCCAGATCTCCACAACCAAACTCTTTACCAGAATGCCTTCTCTGGCAATACAGTTTTTTTTCTTGGAGATGTTTTGACTGGTGCTCAACTAGGCAGGAGTGTCATCTTGGCCTTGAAAAATACCTCACCTTCTCAAGTTCCTAATCCTGTGTGTGTCCTGTGTCAGTTCTGTAACCAAACTGGCTCCTGGGGCCGTGGGCTGTGCTGCTCTGTGGGGCTGTGTGTGCTCGCTGCAGGTGAGGACCTGACTCCTTCCAACAGCTGCTGCCATTATGTACTCAAATAACACCATGGCCTTTACATTGCTTTGTTTGCACATTTTTGCTATTACAGTATAAAAATCCCCCACCCAGCTGTGTTTGTCTTTCTTTTTTTCTTTTTTTTTTTTCATGTTTTCTCTCCTTTGGTTTTCTCCTCAAAGTTTTTGCCACCTCATCTTTTTTTTTTCCCTTTCTCCCAATGTATGTATCTCTCTCTTTCATTCATGTACACAGAGCAATTCTGCTTTCTCTTGACATTTTGTTTCTCTCTTCTTTCATCTTCTCCTGCTTTTTGTGACCTTTCCTTCTTTCCCTTTTTCTGCTCACTACCCTGTGAATATCCCCAGGTCTATCAACACCATCGATGTCAAGCATGTTCCATGGAAAAAAGACATAAAGAACTTGATGAGCAGCAAGGGATTTTGGTGAATGTAACCTTCTGGCCAATATCTATCTGTCAGGTTAACTTGCTGTAAAAAGTATTTCCCTTTTCTACAGGAATTCTCCTCCTCCTGGCAGGAGGATGCTCACTGCTGCTTGGCTTGTAATATGAGTGTACAATGTTTGCTGTATGGGGCAAAGCACCCAAAAAAACCCATGAGGGTTGCCATGGACAGGTACCTGGGGGCAGTCCAGGGTTGGTTTGGTTGGGTTTGTTTTTTTTTGTGTGTGTGTGTGTTCAGAGCCAGGATCATTGCCTCAGGCTGGTGGTGAGAATATCCAGCTCAGGGTGAGACTGTAGTTTATGTTTCTTTCACAGTCCACTTTCACTGCTTGTGCCTGAATGGAAGCCTTTTCCAAATGAAAGCTGTTTACAGGCCCCCAGCTGCTGGCGAATCTTGGCAGCTGGGCTGAGTAGGAAGGTAAGAGGACAAAGCAGTTGCTTTTGATGTTTTTCTTTCAGTGCTTCTCAAGTGGATAAATTTCAACAAAATGTCTCCTTCTTGATCCACTGGTCACAATTCCCAGTGCATGTGTGGAAGTGGACAGGGTCTCTTTGGGCTACATCATGCCAATGTTTCCCATAGCAGAGGATTTATGGAAGAGCACATGACCACACAGAGGAGAATAAACTTTTCTTTTGCAGAAAACCTAAAGATGGGGCAGGGGTGAATACAGAACCATAGAGTCATAGCACGGTTTGGGTTGGAAGGGATTTTAAAGATCATCCAGTCCCACCCCCTGCCACGGGCAGGGACAAATTCCACTATCCCAGGTTGCTCCAAGCCCATCCAACCTGGCCTTGGACACTTCCAGGGATCCAGGGGCAGCCATAGCTTCTCTGGGCATCCTGTGCCAGGGCCTCCCCACCCTCACAACCAAGAATTTCTTCTTAAAATCTCATCCTACTCTGATGTCTGTCAGTTTGAAGCCATTCCCCCAGTACAAAATATACAGGAAATGTTCTTTTCTGTTTCTGCTTCCAGGGACCCAAATAGACTGAAAGTGTAATTGAAGTTGTATTTTTGAGACCCATAGATTTTCGTATGTGCATTTTTGTCACCTTTACTGAGTCACATATGTCTTCCACAGACTAGGAAAAGAGCAGCTACAGGCAGGAGACCTTTCTGAAGGAGGAGCAAAGTTCAAAGTAGCAAAATGGACTCTTCCTCAAACCCAAAGGTTTTGTTTTGAACACATCATTGTTAAAAAAACAAATAGGGAGCCCTCACAGGTTTTAAAGGTGTGTCTGCATTATTGCAAAGTTGGATGGCACCTTACTGTTACACTGATGGGATTGAGGTCGGAAATGCTGCTACCAGCAGAGCTGGGTTGAACCCACACGGATCAGCCCCTCAGGCATTCCCCCAGCACTTGGGGTGAAGGCTGAGCTGGCTCTCTGCTGTGCTACTGCTGCTCAAACAAGCTGGTTTGAGGCAGTGGGTGCATCCCATGGGCTGCAGCTACATCTCACTTGCTCTGTGGCCATGCCAAGAGTCTCCTGTGTCGCTCGGGGCTGCCCCTGCTGTGATGTGCTGGTCACGGCCGAGTGCTGCAGGCACAAACTCTCTGGGGAGCTCCAGCTTTGGGCACCAGCAGAACAGCACACCACCAGGTGAGAAATGTCCTCTTGCCCAGTGAAAAGTCCCTCTATTGAGCAGGATTTTTTTTAAGGGCAAAATTTCAACACAGGAAAATATTTTAGGGGAGAACTCGGGCGTAATAGACTGCACAAAGAGGAAAGAAAAAGACTGACAGCACACTGAAAAATGAACTGCTTCAAAATGTGAACCCTTTTTTAAGAGTATCCTAATATTTCTAAAATGTCAATATAAGAAAATTGAAGCAGAGTACAGTTGGCATGAAAGAAGCAAGGTGGATACTATTTTAGAGCATGACTTTGTGCATGCAATAGCCTCTAGCATGACACAAGGGGCACAAAAATGTAAAAAGAAAATAAATACTAGATGAGAAATTTATGACTCAAATGATTAAGGAGGGTTGATAAAAGCATCTTTCTTTTTAAAGATGTATTAAGACAGCAAGCAAATGTTATCATTGGAGATAAGTGGGACAGTGGGTAGAACTGGGAGATAACTTTCTCCACTGTGTTGTGCCTCCTGAGTAGACAAGCAGAGATTTTCAGTAGACAATGTTGTCACCACGACACCTTCCACAGACAATAAATAACCTGCAGACCAATAGCTCTGGTTTGTGGAGCCAGATTCCAGAGTCACTGGGTGAAGTGTGTGATCTGCACTGCGAGGTGGGTCAGCCTCTTGGTCTCCTCTGACCTTAAAACTCATAAATCATAGCCAGAGATAAACACTCCCCATGTAAACCCCAGTCCAGAACTATGAGAACTGTAGGATCACAGAATCCCAGAATGGTTGGGGTTGGAAAGGACACTCAAGATCCTCCAGTTCCAGCTCCCTCCCATAAGGAGGGATGCTTCCCACTATCCCATGTTGCTCCAAGCCCTGTCCAACCTGGCCTTGGACACCTCCAGGGATGGGGCAGCCACAACCTTTCTGGGCAACCTGTGCCAGGGCCTCACCACTCTCACACCCAAGAATTCCTATTATCTAATCTAAATCGACACTCCCTCATCTTAACAGCATTCTCTTTTTCCTTGTTACTCCAGGCCTTTGTCCCAGGTTCCTCTCCAGCCCTCCTGGAGCCTCTTTAGGCACTGGAAGGAGCTGTAAGGTCTCCCCAGATCCTTCTCTTCTCTAGGTGAATATTCCCAGCTCTCCCAGCCTGGCTCCACAGCAGAAGAGATTCACCCCTTGGAGCATGAAGAAAAAAGACAGTTATGAGCCAAAATAAGCCTGGATGGCTGCACAGGAACTTAAGTTTTCTTCTTTCAAAATGCTTTGGTACAAGGGTTTAGCATGAAGCCTGCCCAGGAGCTCCTGGTGCTGTCTTGGTGAAGATGTAGCTCCTCCTGTCACAGAGCAGAGGATCCAGAGCCTGAGAAAAGGAGAAGTGCTCCAAGTTGGATTTTCAAGGGCCCAAATCCAGAATCGTGATGCTGATTCAGCTGTTATTTAGCCACACAGGTAGATATGTTTCAAGGGCACCTCAGGTTTTTATGGTTAATTTTTCCAGATGCCTGAACTTTTTTCTCACTCCCAATAAATTTCCAGAAATCAACAATGACTTTGGGTTTTCTCCCCTGAGATGCATGGGCCAATGGGTTTTCTCAAATTACCTCCAAGGCTGCTTTTTTTTGACTTTTGCCATTTTTTACCACACCAGAAGGGAGACCCTTCATTCGAAAAACAGAACCCATGCACAAAGGGGATATCCATACCCACCCTTTTCCCTCCATGAGGGTGTCAAATCCCTGATTCTGGCCTCTCAGGAAACTGCTGTAACCACTAGTCAGTAAAGTGGTGTAGGAAAGAATTCAAGATTCATGGTCAGACCGAGTGAGGTTGGCTCAATTCACTTCCAGCAGTGTAAGAGAAGAGCTGGATCTGCTGTCAAAGGTAGAAGAAATTGGAGTTTTAAAAGAAAACCGCTAAGAATGGCCAAGTAGAAGTGGAAGATTTAGGTAGATATTGTGTTACTGTTCATACAAACAGTTTAGTCAATGTTGGAAGGCAACAGGTTAGTGTTGGATCTCATTTCTATTCAAATCACAGTAAGTGGTATTTTGTCTTCTAAAACTGATTTCAATTTTTAAAACCATAGAAAACCACAAAAAGACATCAAATCAAAGACCCCTTTTAAAGTAAGCATCATTAAAATGCAATATTTGCTATTTAAGTACTGTCTGTGACAGTAAGCTGATATCTAGCTCTTTTGCACTAAATATAGTATTTTGTTTCTGGTTTAAGTCAAAAGATGGCTTTTTTGTTCAAATAACCCTTTATTTGTACAATAAACCAAATCACAATGTCAGCATGAACATCTCTCAAAATTCTTTTTTAATGAATGGCTGCTCTTTTCATAAATCTTTCTCCAGCCCTGACCAGACCCCAGAAACTCCCCCAGAAGCCAACAAGGACTTTTTCTTTTAATATTCACAGGTCTTGAACCAAAGGTCTCAGGGGGAAAAAAAAAAAAAAAGTTTCTGGATGAATTGAAGTATTTAAAAGGAGTATTTTCTTCTGGATTTGTGTCCTGTCTTCCTCTGACCCCTTTGGAATGACCTCTTATTTCTGAACTCTTTCCATCCCCGAGGTGCTGCCAAGGGGGTGCAATCTCTGTGTACATCCCCAATTCCTGTCCTTGTGGGCACTCTAATCCTTCCCCTGAGTCTCAATTAGCAAGAAGCAGCACTTGTGGCTCTTAGAAATCTGTGTGCTGATCAGTGACCAGTAATTTTATGGATTAAGGCCAGATCGTGGTTAAAACTGAGCAGATAAGCTTCTGATTTTCATGCAAAACTCTGGAATTTAATATCTTTGAGGCTTCTGCCCTTCTGTTGAAATTGATCTGTGGGTTTACACTTTATTGAAAAAGAATGTCAGGTAGCTGGAGAAGTACAAAGTATGATCACACAAGTCCTGTTTCCTTGGCTAAACACCACCATGAATAACTTTTGAAAAAGAAAATTCAATGTACCTGGATTAATCTTATCTCTAGCAGCGATTTAGAAGCAATATACAGAATAAGATGCAGTGAGAGTTCTCTGCTGGTGATGCACATTTAGAAACTTTTCCAGCATTACTAACTTCTAAACTTCAGATTTTGATAGCATCCTCCTCCACACAGCAGCAAATTCAAGTCATCTAAAGAGATAAGCAGCTTATCTATTTTAAAGTTCTTTTCCTTTCCTTTTTCCTACAGGTACTTCATCAGTTCAAAAGCTCAAGGCAAAAGGACATTCCTGGGAGAGATTCACTAAGTGAGAGGAAGAAAGAGCAAAATGCAAACACAACTGATCCTCAGTGAATTGAAGCTTCCCCCAAAGGCTGTCACAAATAGGTACAAGCACATCTAGCTTTGCTTCTTGGGATTCTTCTTCCTTAAGCATCATATACTAATTATCTCACTAGCCTGCCTGCAACATTTGATTTGGCATTTTTCCCTCTTCTTGCTTGTAAATTTACATCAGAGAAGAGATAGAGTGAAATTATTAATGAAAATGTATCCACAGGTGTCTTTCCAAAGGAAGGGAGCAGGACTGGTGTATGAATCGGATCCTGCTTTCAGATTTCATTTTAACACATTTCCCTTTAGTTCTGAACCCCACTAATTTGCATAGGCAGGAGGATAAAAGCAGCAACAAACATCTCAGCTGGTTCTGAATTTCCCCCACAGACAGAATTATATATCTGCTGTTCCTTTCTCTGAGGAAACAGACAGCACCATGTTCGCTTCCTGCTCATGGTTCTTTATAGTGGCATCCCAAAAAAGAGGATTCCCCAAAGAGCCAGGACACAGTGGGTGGGATTTCTTTGAGCAAAACCCTCTATTACCGAGCTGTTGCAGAGAAAGAGGGACTTCACCAGAAGCAGAGGAAAGAGTGGTAAACATAATGGAGCTGGGATAAAGTTTGGACTGTACAATCTTAGAGTCCTTTGCCACCCTGAACGACTCTTGAGTCTGTGAATCGTGGCCTAACAATATTTGATGTTTGGGCTGATTTTTGCGTGATGAAGCCACCCTTTCAGGACCACTGGATGCTGGAGCAATGAGGAGAAGCCATGAAGGTGATATCAGCAGCGTCACCAGCAGCTGTGGTGGAACAAAGGAGTTGTCACACAATACTCCAAGTTGGAAGGGACCCACAAGGATCATCCAGTCCAACTCCCAGCCCCCCACAGACACCCCCACAACCCCACCTGTGCATCCCTGAGAGCATTGCCCAAATGCTCCTGGAGCTCTGGCAGCCTCAGGGCTGTGCCCATTCCCTGGGGAGCCTGGGCAGTGCCCAGCACCCTCTGGGGGAAGAACCTTTCCCTGACATCCAACCCAAAGGATTTCCCCCTCGATCTGTCTGTATATACCTGTCTGACCCTGCAGCTAGAGTAAATTAGTTGCTCAATAAATGGGAGGCAGCATACAGCCGTAAGATGAATGTAGAAGGTGGATGTGAACAGAGGAGGATGCGCGAGAAGATTAGCTCAAAGCTGATGTGCTGCCTGGGGGAAAAGGTGCAATTTTTTTCAAGGTTAGGAGGAACCTATCCACCAGGCAGTGGCAACACAGAGGACAACATCTAAATGCAGTAAATATAGCAACAGGGGTGGGAGGCTGTTAGGTGATCACTGCCCTTCAGGTGTTGAAATGTGAGCTCACCAGTCTGTCTAAAGTGCCCTGCTTTCGAAAGCTCAGTGTATGAATGTGCATAGCAGGAAAAAGAAAATTTGGTCTGTCAATATTTTTTTAATTTAGTCCTTAGCCCAATATACACACAGTCACTCCTTGTCCAGTGCTCCATTAGGTACTTTCTCCCATTTTCTATTTGGAAGGTTATTTTTTATTTTCTGACCAAAAGATTTTCTTTTTTTTTACTTGCCACAATTTACTACTTATGACTATCCCAAAACTACTCAACAAAAAATACTTCTTATTAAAGAAACAAATTCACTGAACTGCACCCCCTACATAAAAGAATCAGGCAAGTGAAAAGAAAACCACACCTTTCAGAAACTAAAAAGGTCAACTGCAAATGCAAATTTTCTTTTTCTTTCTTTCTTTCTTTCTTTCTTTCTTTCTTTCTTTCTTTCTTTCTTTCTTTCTTTCCTTTCTTTCTTTCTTTCTTTCTTTCTTTCTTTCTTTCTTTCTTTCTTTCTTTCTTTCTTTCTCTCTTTCTCTCTTTCTCCCTTTCTCTCTTTCTCTCTTTCTCTCTTTCTCTCTTTCTCTCTTTCTCTCTTTCTCTCTTTCTCTCTTTCTTTTTTTCTCCCTTTCTTTCTCCCTTTCTCCCTTTCCCTTCTTTCTTTCTCCCTTTCTCCTTTTCCCTTCTTTCTTTCTTCCTTTCTCCCTTTTCCTTTCTTCTTTCTCTTTCTTTCTTTCTTTCTTTCTTTTGTTCTTTCTTTCTTTCTTTCTCTTAGCTGAGTATTTCCACTTTTTAGCACTTTTTTTCCTGCTTTTCAGCTGCAGCACAATAGGGAATCCTTAGTTTTATTTTTTTTTCTACTCAAAAAAAGTCCCACTAAAACCTGATCAAATCTTGCAGTGGACCCATGGTTAGCACAAAAAAACCCAATTCCAATATAATTTACCTGAGTCCTATGGCACCCAAATGGTCCTGACAATTCAATGAACTTCTGCATTTCACCAGAATCCTTATGAATTGTATTGGGTACAGCAGAGCTGTTAATGGAACTGGAACTGTATAATTACAACACGCTCATCCTTGAAGATGCAGGCAGATGTGGGGATGGGTTCTCCATTCGTGTCATTGAAATACCATTGCAAATTACCTCTGAGTTAACTACATTTAGACAGAAGTACAGGGGGAAAAAAAAAAATCCTCCTTGATAATGACAAGACAAAAATATCCATAAAAAGGAAATAAAGATGACATACTTCTTTTTTCCATGACATACATCTTTTACATGGCTTAGGGGCTTTGCTTCCTGAGAGTTTACGTTGTCGTCAGCTGTCAGGGCCCTTCCATGCATGATTTATGTACGCATAATAAAGACATCGTGGTTGAGAGACTGATCTGTGATTTCCAACAGCTTTGAAACCAACAGCAATAAAATTCATACAGTGCATGAATAATAGAGGGTTTGGTTAAAACAAAAATCAAGTTTTGAAAAATGGGAGGCATATTTATTTTCAGTTGCTCTTTTATTTTTTTATTTTTCCCCCCCTAGGTCGAATTGAATGACAGCTTTTAAGGGAGACAGGCCCAAGATTTCCAATCTTTGGAATCTTTTCAGGCACCGTTAAGCCATCTCAGTTCAAATTTAGGACAGTCTGTGGAGGTGTCGGAGCTCGAATTTAAATCAGCTCTTCCTAAATTGTCGTGGGGCTTCCCACGCTGTGTTTTTTCCAGCGGGCTCGGTGTGCTGCTAGCCCTGGCAGCTGTGGTGTTTCACAGGAGCATCAAGAGGCCATCAGCAGAGATTTTCGTGGGCATGCTCACCCTGCACAGCCATGAGCAGCGCCAGGATAGCTCTTGGGCCACCAGCGAGTTGTGCTGAAATTCATCTCACGCGGCTCATTAGCTCTCACGCCTTCCTGCGCTGCTCTGCCAGCAGGGCTCGGCTGTGGTTTCCTGGTTTTCCTGGTGCTGTTTCTGGCTGTTTGCAGCACAGGACAAATGTGCTGGGCAGAGGGCACCCCTCTGCTCCAGGTCTCTCTGGCTGATGACTGGATGAAAGGAACCTTTGCCTTTTCCGTGCTAAAATCAAGATGCAGAGATTCAGTAATTTGTTTGGAATTCCACAGGAAATCTGTGCTAAGCAGTCCCTAATTCCCGCACGCTTGTCCATCCCCATGAAATTATCCATTTTGTAATGATAGAACTTCATCAGGTACCTAGGGAAATTTTACTGGTGCTGTGTTGCAGTCGCATTTCCAAATTTGCCTCTGTTCAGGTTAATGAATTGAAATGGAGGATTAGATTGTGCTTAATGACAACATGAACATGACAAAGGTGCAAAACCCTTCAGGAGTTGTCTCCAAATGTACATTAAAGTTCTCATTTCGCTCTGCAAGTAGCGAAGGCGGACAGAGGTTCTTCATAGCCTCAGAACCTATTTTAATTATCCGCTCCCTGGGTAATTATTAACAGGGGAGGAGAGAACTGCCTGAGAGCGTGAATGCTAATGGGTTCCCCCGAGAGTGCAAGTCCAGAACATCAAGGAATGTATGATGGGCTAGCAGCCTCTCCAACAAGTTGCTGCTGGCTTGGAGGTGGGATGATGCACTCGAGATACTGGTGATATTCCTCGATGACTTGAGGACTAAACCACACGTCTTTATAAAAGCAAAGCTGCTCTTGTACTGAAATATTCAAGAGGAAGGGAAATTGTGTCTCTAAAACTTGGGCTTTTGACACAGTCAAGTGCTGTCAGAGTGAATAAGGGAAGGAAGGTGGAAAGGGTGTCTGAGGGATGTAGGAGCTGTGTCTTCACCACTGGTTAGGGTGTTGCTTTTTAGTAACAGCTGTACAAGTGATCTGTGGAGGGAGGCCTCATGACAAACCAGAGAAGGGAAGCCAGCTAATATTTGTGCCATGTCACGGGCATGACAAGGCCCAGACACCTGGGGGACTAAATGTGAATCCATACCTCAAAAAAGTCAGGTCCTGAGGTGTTATTTCAGGTCTAGCATATCAGGTATTTTTTACATTATTAACTAAGGTTGTTATTCAAAATCACCCACCTCCCTGTTAGGTGCTCCAGGTGTCAGACAAAAAGCACCTTTCAATGAGCTGTGATGAGCAGGGACTAATATTAAAAATAATGCCTTTGTTGGTTTATTTATTTTAGAAACATTTTTAAATCAATTCTGCTGTATTTGGAGGGAATTTAGCACATAAATTTCGAGGCAGAGGGTGGAGTCAGAATAAGTGATTCTTCCACTTTCTTGGGTGTTTTCCCCTGAGGTCCTCTTCCCATCAGAAAATAGTGTGAGGAAAAGTCTTTGCATGAAGATGGCATTGGAATATAAGAACTTTATCTCTTTGATAGCCAGTTTGATCTGAAAGTAACTGAAAGTAACTTAAAATGGGATTTTACATATGTTATTCTTGCCAAATTTTATGCGCTGAATTCACAAAGCTCTTCTTTCCAACCTTTCCCAACTCACTAGTTGGAGTGAGAGGTGGCTGGTGTGCATTTCAGCTCAAACCTGACCCTTGATCCACATGGTGAGGCTGGTCCCATGATTGCCATTCGCTGTATTTCCCACTGGAGGACTTTCTGGAGAGCTCAATGGAGCTGGGGTAAAGCTCAAGGCAGTATTTGGGAGCCGACTGCTCCTCGGCCTCTAACAGGAACTCTGGGTCATTCAGAGGTACACAGAAACAGAGGAGTGATGTGATGACAGGTGGGCACCTGAGCTACTCCAGACTGGTGTGTAGACATGTTTATCACCATAATGGGCCACATCTTTTTCTCCTCTGCATTTCACACAGCGAGGGTGGTTTGGGTTCTCCCCCATAAACAAGCTCTTGGGAGTGTCTGTAAGACAGAGTTGTTTCTAGTGAGAGATTTGAGAGAATGCTTTGATAGGCTGCCTGGAGGACGACTGATAAGGCCAAATTCCCTTAATGAACAAGTAAAACCTGGTGCATTATTTTCTAGAAGCTGCCAATATATGGGCTCTTTGGATCTGGGTACAGAGAGAAACCAAACTACCTCCAGAACCATCATCTACCTCTTGGTTAGTTAGTGCCCTGGGGTTAATGAATTTGCACTTATCACCAAATTCCCTTGGCTGTCGGGCTTTAGGTTCCCAGAGCTGAAGGATTGGCATGGTGGAGACCTGACCCTGGCTGTGGGCAGTGTAAAGAACTTGATGGTCCCCTCCAGCTCTGGGCCTGGTGTGAGCCTGTGAAGGGCTGTAAGGCAGCAGTGTGTGCAGGTCTGTGTGCACACAGAGGGGTGCCACTGCTGAGGGTCTGTGCTCTGAGCTGAATCACGCTGTCATGGGCCCCTTCCCCCAGGTCACACAATGCTGATTTAGGCAATTCTGCCTCCCCTGTGCTGCTGCTCTCCATAACAAAGGCACAGCGCCGCTGCCTTCTCCCCCTCCGCCTTCTGCAGCTGTCACCACCTCATGCCAAGAGTCCAGCATTAGGAGTGTTTTGAGCTAAAAAGTCCTGCTAAGATGATCATGCTTATATCAACTGAAAGCTTTCAAGGGCCTGCTTAGCCAAAATATGTGATACACACCATGAGTCCAATCATCCCCCTTATAGTCATCTATGAAGAGTTGTTTTTTTCAAACCAAGCCTTTCCATTATAATTTTCTTCCATTCTTGTTTCAGCTCACTAAGCATTAACCACCATGACCCACTGCATAAACCCAAACCATATTAAACAGCTTAGGTTTATAGCCAAATCCTAACACCCTGTTTGGGGAATGGCTGCAATGCTTGGCTGTTTCTATAGTTTTGTGGGTTGGGGTTTTTTTTGGACAAAGTTAAATCTTTATTTGACTGAAACATTTTGAATGTGTTTAACACCACACTGCTAAAGCAAAACACATAGATGGAACAAATCCATTTGTTTAAGGACAGTACAAGCATTAAAACAAACATAAACCCCAAACCTATCTGCAGTATAGGTCCAAAACCTGTAAAAGTAGTTGACAAGTTTTATGAACTAGCTTATATATATATGTGTGTGTGTGTGTATGTATTTATATTTTATTCTCATGGATTGTATTTACGTCAGAACATAGGAAATGGCCTCCACCTTTCAATTTACTTGTGGCTCAACATAATCACGTACTTTCCCATGGATAAGAAGCCACTGCTCCTAGCAGACCTGCCAGCAAGCTGATGTAGAAAAGAACATTGCTGAATACCATGGTTTTAGTCTTCAAAGGAAAAGGCGATGGAAGGTGAGAGGGGAAAAAGCCTTGTAGGGTGATATAAACAAAAGGATAAATGGCAAGTCTGAAAATTCAGACAAATCGTCGTCAGCCAGGGGCATTCTGAGCATACCTGTGCTTGGGGCTATCGGATGTTTTCATTAGTAATCCAGGATAAAGTCACTGCTGATAGAATTTGCAGCTGATGAAGACTGGTAGAAGTATAAATAACTGCAGGGCCCATGTAAGGGAGATTGCCGGTGAGGTTCAGCTTATTTGGGCAAAACATGTTTTAGCAGAGCTGAAGGCAAAGCATGGATGCAGGAATGCAGAATGCATATTCTGCTACTATCAAAAAGTTAGGAAATTTCATACATGGGAAAGGGGCAACCTTCCTGCAGGAAAGGAATGTGAGGGATGCCTATATGGGACAGGTCATGGTGGGTGAGTAACTCAGCCTCAGCCCCATGCCTTGCTGAGGCTCTCAGCATTCCTAATTTTTCCAGGGCATGTGGAGATCCCTGAATGGAGAGGGATGACTGCTGTGATGGCAGCAGGAATGTCCCAGCAGAGGTGGCTGACCTTGCTCTATTGTGTAAAGCCTGTTGTGTTCCGGACAAAAACTGGGAAGTGAGAATCAGGAAGCCCAAGCCAAAGTAATTAAGCGTTCACAGCAATACATGTGGAAGTATTTTAATTGAAATCTTGACTAAATGTTACCATCAGTGAACTAGGAACAGGATATAAATGTAGCATATTGAATTCCTAAATGGGTGAGCGTGAATGATATTTCTTAGAAGATGCAGATGGACCCAGTGTACAAAGAATTAAAGTCTGCTGTAGGTGATACTGAGGAGCTGAGCTTGTTTGGAACTTTCACCTGTAATCCAGAGGCCAAATTTTCAGCAAAAATCTTGGGGCAGACAGGGACCTCTGCCCAACCACGAGCTCAGGGCAGGAGATCTCCACTAAGAGCTGAACATTAATCTAGATCTAGATAAGGTGAGGAAGTCTACCTGCATCGTTGGTGATCCCACTCTGCATGCTTATGCAAGACCCTGATTTATTCCATGTTTCTGACACTTTTAACTTCTGAATTCTCTCCATCTCTTTTTCCCTTACTGGCTTTAGTCAGCTAAACTTACCTGAAGGCATAGCCCCCACTAATACAGAAAAAAATGCTCCTACTCCTATGGCTATTAGTCTGCAGAGCCAAGATGCATCTACATCTATCTAAGTGCTGTATGAACACTGTAAATACTGTACTTCAGGGCTTTTAATGTTAAAAGTCATGGTTCTTTCTTACATACGTATTCCTCCCTCAATAGAATATTTCTGCAGCCCTACACCTGTGTGCAAATTCAGTGTGAGTGAAATGGTAATTCTGCAAGCATCCCAGTTTGCTTTCTATTCAGGATGTAAAAAAAAAAAGTATAATTAATAAAAGGAGAAATCTCAGAAAAGTGCCAGACAAGGGCAGTAGAATAAAATTCCAAGAATGAGAGACCTTTCAGACTCAAACAGACAAGAAGAAGATCGAGAGGTAATTTGACCACTGGGGAAATATTTGTGTAGAGAGAAGAACCCATTTAGAAGAGGGTTCTTTTCATCAGACAGAGAGAGGCCAGTGTGATTTAGAGAGAGGAAGATTACAAGCCAGAACAAACTGCTAGGGAAAACAGCATGCTTTCTATTTCACCCTTCCCTTAAATCAAGGCTGAATTTCGCTCTGGAAGAGAATTTTCACAGGACATCAATTACTGGAATCAATCTCAGTAACAGCTGAGTGAAACTTAATAACCTGTGACATAGGTGTTCTAAGCAAGATGATCCTTTGGCCCTAAAGTCCCCACATCTTAGGGATGACGAAGAGCAGAGCCCTACAGAGCAATGGGAACAGAACCAGAGGGTAAAGATGGGAGGGGCAGAGCCATGATGTCTGAGCAGTCAGGATGAGTGCCTCTTCATTCACGTTTTACACCTATGTTGCATTTTCCTGGTCTTAAAACTAAAACCAAAGCACAGTTTATGGGGAAAAGGGGCTTTTACCTCGGTAGGTATTTCAGGATCCTTGGGTACAGCACTTGGTCCAGGTGGAATGCCCCAAAAATGCATGCACCCCCGTCACACCAAAATGCACACAATTATAGGCCTTGCAAAATGAACATATTTATCAAAGATTCCCCAATGAGAAGCTCGAGTGAACCCCTTGTTCTGAGGAACCTTCCCCCTGGCTGGGCCTGTCTGAGGTTCCAAAATGTGTTCTGGAGAGGCCCTTGGTGTCTGGGGCTCCCAGGATGTTTGCTCTCCTGGTTTAACAGTGCCGTGGGGCTGAGATGAGTTATCAGCCTTGGGAAGTTACAGTGTGTGGGCTAAAAGCACTGAGAATACATCAAACTATATAAAAGATTATGTAAGAGGGGTATAAAAGAAAAAGTAAAAAATCATTCAGGCATCACCTAGATGTCAGCTTCATGTTAAGTGAATGCTGTGGGACCATGAGGGTGGCAAAAAGCCTTTGTACACAGAGTAGGAGCACATAAACATCAGTGCTTTACCAAGCTCCTTTGATGAGCTCTCCTTTCCACACCCGTGGCTCTGGAATGTGCTCTGACCAAAAACGAATTACCTTAAGCAAGGACAAGGTTCTGTGCAGGTGTACTGTGATTCCCTTTCAGTCCAGCTGGGATCTTGCCATGTTTTTGCCAGTCAGGATATGGCATTTCAGGAGTGGAAGAAGCCATTATGCCAAGCCTTCCCTCACCTCATGGTTTACTGCAAATATTGATGGTTTATGACATGGGTGTTTTATAGCTGAATTTTCTGCTGGGCTTTTACTTGATTTCAGTAATGAATTCCAGCCTGCTTAATTATTTATTTATTTACCTACTTACTTATTTTAAAGCAAAGCTAACAAGTTTCACAAGAAATACGTGTCATAAGGAGGCGTCTTAGCTAATATGGAGAAGCAAATTGCAAGAGCAGTAAACCTAGGCATGTGAGTTAAATTTTATGAGAGAGACACAAAATGCAGTATGTTCTCATCATACTGATGGTAGAGGACTGTACGGAGAGAAAGAACTGCTGCACCAGTGAATGATCAAGTCCCACCCGATCCCTAGCAAAAAAAATCTTATTTGTTCCAAAGGAGGGAAATCCTTCCCCATCTGCAGCTGACTGAGAGTGAATGGTGCGATTACTAAGCACACGATGCTTCCCCTACAATTTAATATATACCCAGCAGGCTTTTCTGATCCCAGATCTTCATCTGGAAACCAAAGTTTGTACTGCAACCTATCAAAATTGTCAGTAATCAGGAGAGGTATATCTCCTGCCAGCCTACTAGATAAATTTTTAGAAAAAAGCATATCCTTCTTTGACTTGAATATTGATGAATCTTATTTTTTCTGAGTTTATTTCCTATCTGAAAGTGAGTGCTTCATAATTACTTGTGCTTATTTCTCATTGGAATAACTTTCCTACCTCCTTAGGTATGAGAGGGTTAATGTTTAAATGAATGCTGGATGTGCCACATAAGTAAAGTCTTATCTGAAATGCTAAATTGTCTTTGTCACTTGGAACGTCTCTGAACTTCATAACTAAAAAGGGAGGAAAAGAAAACAGAAGAGAAGAGGCCAGAGAAATCCCAAGTTCCAGGGGTTATTTTTAATTCTTTGCTCCAAAGGACCAAGTATTCCTGCACTAGAGCAATTTTTGGTGAGAGAAAACACTGCTGATATTTTTTCTGAGGATGTTTGACATTTATCCTTGCAAGATGGAGGTCAAACACTGTGCAGGCAACATTCCTTCTCCACCCATCACCAGACACTGAGCTCCCAGACACATCTCTGCTCCCAGAACTGGCTCCTCAGACCTCAAACGTGGACACCAAACCCTCCTACAACTATTGGATGCTCCAGCTCTTCCTGGACATGGAGCTTTGTGAAACCCAAACCTTACATCCCTGTAGTATGACTTCCCTGTCAGTGCTTCCTTGCACACTGAAAGGGCCTGGAATGACCAGCTGTGACAGCACCACCTCCTAAAACATGTCACATTGTCCTTCTTGACCCACACTCCCACTCTTGACTCCCAAATATTCCCTGCTTGCACAAGTGAGTGTTTGTCCTGGGTTGCCAAAGCAGGAGCAGAAGCTTCCACTATTGTCCTTCTGACATTGGCCAGTGCTAGATAACTACCAGGTGGTTAAAAAAAAAACCTTTACCAACCTTGGAGGCACTGATGTGGTACAGTACCAGCTGACACCAGCTGTTGATTACCTAAACCTTGCAATTTTTATTTTCCTTAATGTCCATCAGCTGCAGAGCTCACTGTCACATTTCATATACAACTCTCTAATCTCTGTGTTCTCCTTCAAATCAGGAATTTGTCTCAATAACAATCTATGCTTCTGCAAATACATTATATCACACATTAGGATATTTGTGTTGGTCCTTTAAAATGCAGTCACAGAAGGAGGACTGCATAAGGTGTAGATGAACAAATTCACTTAGAAGTATCATTCCTGTGTACATATTTGTGAAAGGTCTTTTATTTACTCAGATAAATCAGGGAAAAATAATTATACATTGTAATTTTATTTTTATCTTTAGAAGCTGTATAATATATGCCAAATCAAACATGCAACTTATCCATCTTTAATAGCATTCTTTGTGCCATATAACTGAACAGCAGCTGCTTTGTCAAGTGACCAAGAAATTAGACTTTGGCAAAACAGGGGTTTTCATCAGCATATGACCTTAAGATAACATTTACATTTCAGGAGATGCTGTTCCAGTCAGAACAGAACTGCAGGGCAAATTCACATCTCTGAATACTCATGGAGGCATCTGACAGAAAAGCTAATAAATGTGTGAGATTAGTACAGTTTTATTTTCCATAAATCTGGGACATGTTCAGCAATGTCAAACGGGTTCTTGTGCCTTTAAACGAATAAATAAACCCAAGCTTGCTCTGAAGCTCAGAAGTGAGGTGGAATTCATTTAGCTCATTACCATTTAAATGATAGATGGACAGGGTAAACTCTTTTCTTTTGAGGCAGGGGATGGACAATGAGGAGAGGAGAGCAGAGGTATTATATAAATTTGGGCTCCCAGGCTTAGATGATTGGATTCAGATGTTTTCAAAGAAATTATTTGCTCCAAAAGGGCTCTTTGGTTACTTACAGTTATGGCAATCATATTTAAAATGTTTTTACTCACAGGCAGGCTCCTATATCTTCAGTCACATAGGATTTACCGGAGGGTTTATCCTTGGGCTGCTCTGTTGAGCGCAGAAAATTCAGGTGGGTGTTTTCAGAGAGTGAGGCTGCCAAGACACACAGAGGAAAAAACAACATGTTTAGAGGAGAAATATTTTGCTTTTGCAATTCTGACTGTAATTTATTTCCCGCTTTTGCAGTAGGTCATTATTTGCATCTCCTACCTTGAAGAGAAATTTGAAGGGGTGAGAGGAAACAGGTAGATTTTTGTTTGTGCATTTATTCAATGAGAAAAGGAGGTACCTGGATAGCTGAGAATAAGAAGGTAAGTTCTTCATGCTTAGCCTAGAATGAGTGAGAAAGAAACATTTCAGTATTTTATAAATTAACTCAGTCCTCTCTCAGCCAAGTTCCATTGGAAAGAAGGAATAAAATGGTGACCCATTTGTATTGTCTTACATAAAAGAGGTAGAAAGGGATCCCAAAACAAATGAGAGAATAGGAGATTTCATGTGTGACACTTATGCTGTAAAAACACAAATTACTTGTTTTTTTCTGGTTTTCTTGTAACCTTGAAGCTTGTTGTAAACTCTCCAAAAGTTTCCTGGGCACCTACAGGTCTCTTCTCACAGTTTCCATGGAGCTAACAACTCCAGTTGGAGATATGGATCACTGTGGTGTGTGCAGAGCTGTGACAATGTTTTGATGTTGGTATCAGACACCTGTGGTGACATGAGAAGAAGGATGGAGACAGGAGTTTTGTGGGAATAGGGCAAATCTTATAACTCTTCTTCATAATAGTGCTTCTTCCTAACAAAAGAGCTCTTTAATAAATGGTCCCACGTGTGGCTTTTCTCAACCCAGTTGGTGTTAGTGGCCTCCTGAGTGGTAACAAACCTTTCATCATCCATGCCATTTCCAATTTTTCACATCTGAAACTGGATCCACCTCGATCTGTATTTTTTTGTGCTTACCTCCCTCTTGCTGGCTGTTTTATATCCCTCCCTGCACTTCAGACGTCACCCAAGATGAAGATAAATATGGTCTGGACTACTCAGGGATAGCACCTATTTCCTAGATTTCCCTTCAACCAGAAAAAATGCAAATAAGATTTGCATACTTTTTTTTTTTTTTTAAATTATTTTTTGCCCAGGAAAAACTCTTGCTCCACCATAACTATAAAAAGAAAATACGATAGATACAACCCATCCTAGCATCCTGTATTCCTGGACAACCACTGACCTCTGCTTAGAAATATAGAGAATCCAAGCCTATGGGTGATGCTCTGCTCACTCATACACATGCTTTGAGCCAAAAACTGGGACAACCACCTGCACAAAGGGAGCCACTTTGGAAAGGGGAGAGGTATCTACTCGTGTGGCTCTTGCAAAGCGACTGGTGACATTGGGAGCCTCAGCTCTGGGACTACAAATGCGGTTTTAGTCTTATTTTTACTGTTTATGAGGAATCCAATGCTTTTTCATCTTAGAATTGAGAGTACCAGAAACCTTAAGAAAAGGCAGAGAGGTGGAAGGGCCAAGTAGGATAGTGAAAACCACAGGATGACCCTTAATTGACTTATTTTGGTGAGACAAAGAGTGACAGCATGAGCAATAAGGAGAAATTTGGGCAAAAAAAAAGTTGAATGGTTAGTCAGCATCCTGAATACCAGAGGCTGCAGTGTGAGCACACTGACAGTATTGGTGGATCTTCACCAGTGATTGTGGGAAATTAGATGCATGAAGGGCACTAAAGCAGAATCACTTGGTACTCCCAAACAGTGCTTCAGGTAGACCAGGTGTGTCAGCAGAACCCACCTTGGGAGAGTGTTGTGTTTGACACCCAGCCCATGGGGAGCACCCAGAGCAGAAAGGGCTGCAGTGTTGGCTGGTGGTCCTTGTCTGGAGGAGAGAGGGAATGACAATTCTCTCTGGCAGAGAACTGTAGGGGTGTATTTTTCTCATAAATAATTTTAAAAGTGAAGTAACCCTGGGTGACTTTTCATCCTCTCAGGGATGGGCATTCTGACAGAGCCACGTGCTGCAGAAGAGTGTAACCCAAGTGTCTCTAAACTGAGTCCCTGGGTCCTGTGTTCCCCTTTACAACATTAAGGGAACTCCAAGAGGGCCACTTTCTCCAAAGGGCTCTAAGGGCTCTTTTTCCCTCCTTCTTGGACTGGAACAGCCTAAATTTGTTAACACAAACAGAATACAGTGCCAACTGCACTGCTTTTGGGAAGCACTCTGGTGGGTGAGGTTGGGATTTCCACTGACGCAGGAAGTTTTCTGAGAGGAGATAGCTGATGAGCAAGTTTGTAAGTGGCTTGGCTTTTTGTTGTTCTGATCTGATGACATGTCCTCTCTTACTTCTCCCCACAATTTAGGAGTCTACAGCAGGAATACTTTAAGATAAACAAAGTGAGACGACAAAAAGTATTAATAATATATCCAAAGATTGGAGGAGGCAGAGGTTGGACAGAAGAAAGGGACTTTTGCTTCTACAGCACCACAGAATGAAAACATCTGTTTCCAGTTGACTCACATTCCTAAAGATGCACTAGCCCTTGATCAAACCCATCCAGTAGATCTTGCCTGCACTGTGGGGTTTATATCAGTGTTATATAGCTGGTTCATGGGCAGCCTTCACTGGACAGGTAGCTAACAGAGCTGAGGTATTTGCTTTTCTTTATTTCATTTTAAGGAGCTAGGCTGCATTTGCAAACAACGAATTACATTTCTCCACGGCTGACAATTGCAATAGTTATCGTGGATGCCTCATTGCTCTGGGCTTGGAGCTCAGCCATGGTGCTATTGCCTCTGTGCCCACCTTTCAATTGCTGTTTGTCAACCATCCATCCATCCCTCTGATTCCCTGGCAGAGCAGCCTGGAGTTAGGCAGGCACGCTGCACTTCGCCGTGCTGCAAGCGTCTTTATTTTTGTTGGCTGGGGAAAAGCTGCTGGTCTCAGTTTCTTTTAAAATATTTTGTGCTAAAGAGAGGAAAGGAAGCTGAGCTGCAGAGCCTGGGGGCTCCATTCACTGCTAAGCTTAACTTCTTCAGGTCAGCTGCCAACAGCTACCGACACTGTGTCTTCCAGCATCTGGTGTTGGAGGGTGATTTGGTAAAGCCCTGCATCACGTGCCTCCCTCCAAGCCCAGGAGTTGTCCTCCTGATTTCAGTGAGGCTATTCAAATGATTCACATGCCTCAGCTGTAAATGGAGGTGGCGAATGGAAACAAAATGAAATATAGAGGTGTTTTCCTTTTTATATGTTGCCCACAGGAGGAATGACTTTGTTGATGCTGACAGGTCCTGCAGCCACAATATAATTCCTTAAATATATATATAATTAAAAACCCTCTTGTTTAGTTTCTGAGGAATGAACAAATGGGTTTTCAGGCACAAGTTTATAGTTTGCTCCCTCATATTTGCCATGGACCACACTCAGACTAGGATTACTCTAAGCAGCATGTGGAAGGTGTAATTGAATAGCATATTACAAGCTGAGGTCTGGCAATGCTTTTCAATTTAACTTGGGCAAAACCCACTGTTTTTTCAGGCCAGCAGTGCAGTACCTCATCACCTTTCCTTGCACCCAGCACATATCCACAGGTGGATCAAATGGAGCCTACTTCCAGGAAAGAATTCAAACTTTCATCCTGGGCAGAAACTGAAATTCCTCCACTGCTCTTCTGCCTTGTCTAGGATGTTCTCTGTGTAAACCCACACTTAAACTCCGAGCATGTTGTTGGACCATAATAGTTGCAAAGACCTTCGTACGAAAGTGCAGTTTTAAAGTCAGTCATCAAATCCCAGGCATTGCAGATGGCATGCTGGTGGCTGGACATCATTTGGACAGATCCAAATTCCCCTTTGGCTCTCAGAAACATCCCTTTTCCTTGGCATGGCAAACTCCTTTTACAGCTTAGGGTGCTTAGGAGAGAAAATGTGGCCGAGAAAGGGCAAACAGAAGCCACCCCTGGGTAATCCAGTTATCCTGAAGACAGCCCTGCACACATGTGCTTCCTCTTGCCAGCCCAGAACTTATCTCACATTTTTCTCAGGACTGGGTCTGCCTATGTGTTTTTGACATGCCAGAAATGCAGAGTGTTGGTTAGCTAGCTCATGGTGGTGGGTTCATCTGTTCTCCAGCACTGTAACGCTGGGGCTGTGACCCACAGGAGCTGCTGCAATGCTGATGTTACAGGGTTTGCCTTCTCTTCTGTTAAAAATATCACCCTGTAACACATGGATCTGGAAAAATCCTCTGACATGCAGATCTCCCTTCCTAAGGAAGATATGGATTCTGTATCCCAGAGTGCATGGCTTTCCTGCTGGAGGTCCAGGAAGCAGCCCTTGGCTTTCCCATTCTGTTGAGACTTTGTGAGCAGAGAAAGAAGAGGGGAAAGGTCTAATGAAAGCCTCAAATCTGATCTGGAAGTGACTGAGACCTGTTAAGCACAGACCCATTTTTAGACCCCTGCTCTATAAATATAGTCCTTGCCACCAGCACCTGCTCTACCAATAAAGTATCATCTGCGAGATGTCACTCACTGACACTCAGTGTCACACAGAGAAACAGGCCAAGCATTTGCAGAGCTGAGTGTGTTCTCTACAGGGAGGAATATAGCTACAGATCATATGACCTGGATAATGTTTGACAGGATTATGCCTCCATACATGTTTGCTCAGCACCTTATGCACCGAAGTTCCCCCGGTTTGGAGCCACAGGACATTACTGTAACCTGAGTATTATTTATGTTGGCAACTAAGAGATAGATCATGGGTGAGGAAAAAGAAGCAATGCTAGTGAATGGATTGGGGTGTTATGTCTTTAGCTTTAAACATCTTAATCTTGGTACAAGGCTGCCCTGACCTAAACACAGTGGAGAGATTCTGTCTCAGAAGCTTTATTTTCCATAAAGATCTCGATTTTCAGAGGTCACGCATATTTTTATACATTTTTGTGGCTCAGGATTGCTCTGTTCTGCATGACAGCTGCAGTTCCACGAGTGATGGAAGGATTTTCCTCCAGGCAAGGAGAGAGGCAGCAGACCTGTGGTGCCCTTAACTAGATGGTCACACAGCTGCAGGGAAGGGACAGCTGCTTACCCCTATAACCCATCCACCTCTGTCCATTCCCAGGTGGAAAGAGAACTGTGCTTGCATCTTACAGTGTGGGATTGCCTGGGGCAGGTTTGGTATTTCAGTCAGACTTGGAGATATGCCAGGGACAGGCAGCTCTGGCTCAGGGTGGGGATGGCAGCACCTGCCTGGAAATTCCCACACTGAGATTTTGGGCTCCTGTGCTGCAGTCTCTACAGGTATTTACCAGCAGGACCCTGCAGGTAACCGAGGGGAGCAAGCACATGGAGGAGGAGGTGTATCTGAAACCTCAGTTGCTGAAATCACCTCCTGGCCATGTCACCACCATTCAGCCCCCTCAGCCTCTTGCTGGACACAGGGATATTAAAGATACTGCTTTCCATTCCCTGCTCTCATAAAGTGCAATTGTGGTTCTTGCTGTTTTCCAAAACATCTCAGCTTAGCTGCAGAACCGTGGGCACACAGCCTTCTTTCTCCTTCCTTTTGCTGTCCTGCATCCCCTCACCAAGCACCTGCAGTGGCTTTCAGCACGCATCCATTGTCTCCCTTTTGATTACTGCATGTATGTTCAAATTGTTATTTCCCAGCAGATGTGTCACATGAAGGTACTGAATTCCCACCCTTCCCTCCCCTCTTCAGAGGTCTGACTCTGGTCTCACAAAAACATCAGTTTTATTGTAACAGAGCTCAGCGTTTAAACCTCATTCTCAGATTTGTCTGTCTTAAAACAGAAGATATTATAAATATCGGCGAAGGCAAAGCAGTGAGCATAACCTCTAAATCTCTCTCGTTCAGATCAGATGTAGCCTTCCTGCTGTAATCATTCTTCTCTCCCCCTCCTTCCCTCCCTTCTCTCTCTTTTTGGATATGTGTTTCTCTCTGACTGCGATTCTGCAGTGGCAGAAAGGGGTCAATCTATCTGTAAAAGATGGACTCAGCCAAGCTTTTCTAGCTCTTTCCTGCTGATGGCAATTATCCGGAGGTTGGCAGCGGTCCCAGAAACCTGCAGTTCCTGCAGTCCTGCTGCTGTGGGCCTGCTCCACAAAGCCAGCATCCTAAGAGGATCACTTGGTGTGGTGCCCAGGAAATGACAAACAGAAAAGGTCACACGTACTCCAAAAAGATATACTGCTCGGCAAATTTAATTGACATTGTGCAGCTTTTAAAAACGTCCCTGCAGACATTCCAGCATTTAACAGATGCAAGCAAAGAACAAAAAAATAACAGGGCTTTAGAGAAAGGGCAGAAAAAAAATACATTCTGTCCCCCCAAAAGAATTTTTTCATACCCCAGTAATATCCTTTCACATGGTCTATTGGATCAGGATAATTTTTTTTACCCCTGACCTGACAAGTGAAATCTGCCATCCCCTCCCCAAGCCTCCCTTCCTTCCTTCACACACACTGCTGCTTTTTAAATCATTGAGCTTTCATTTCACAGGGTAACTGTCCCTTTTTTTTTTCCCTTGTATGTTAGTCTGTTAAAATATTGTACAGGGAACCAGCTCCCTGTCAAGGCCAGCGCTGTGCTGTGTGGGCGGTCACCATTGTGTCCTGTGTTATCTAGCCAGAGGAGAAAAATGCTGTCTGCATCCATGGGCTCCTTCTTAAATGAAAAGTAACAGCAGAACTGTGGAAAATTAAGAAGGTGTCTGATACCTAATTTGCAAGGGGTGGTGGGAAAGCAGGAGTGGCCAGAGTGAATTTAAGATGAAGGCAGGTGGTCCTGGTTCAGCAGGGACTACACTCAGTAAGGACTCAGCTCTTTTTTTTTTTTTTTTTTTTATTGTTTATTTCACCCTTCTTTTGCCAAGAATGAATTTAAAATCAATTGGATTTTGTGGTTTTGCTTTTAATGCTCCCCAATTAGATGGAAAAGAGTGGGGGAAAAAAAAAGAAAATAAGTATAATATGTGACTACTGACGATGAAACAGGTGTGACACAGCAGATCTGGATACTTGTTCCATTTACACCCATGAAATTTGGGATGAAAGGAGTCATCTTCCCTACATAGCTGGGATCATGCAGTCAGCAAGATTCAAGTGGCCAGAATAGGAAAGAAGCAATGTCTGAGTCCACGGGGAGCTTTGAATCCTCAGGTTTGAGTCCCAGCAATCGTGTCAGCTGGACTGCTGTGGAGAGGAGTGATTGATACCTGCAAAGCTTTCACGAGCTGCTGTCCATAAAAAGGGCCCAAACTCCCCCACTTTCAGAGGTGTTGTAAAGCACCTGGTGCATCAGCCTAAACACTTCACAACTGTATAAAGTAAACAGAAATAGCCCCGTGGGTTTTTCTCTGGTCACTACATTTAAGAAGAATTAACTACTGTATCTAAACTGTGTCTGTGTACATGAAAAGCATCTGTGGAACCCTGTCATTTATTTGCCTGGATATGGCCAGGCTTAAGCAATCTTACAATTTCAACATGGAATCAGTGGAATAAATATTTTCTGCGGAGCAGTAGGAGCAGAGATTTTACAGAGCACAACAGCAGTACAGCAGCAGCCTGTAGAAAACAACGAAGAAGAGCAAGGCAAATAAATTTTGCTTTGAAATGTTGCTTTTGAATAATTAAGAGTACAGCTGGAAGTGACAAAATGCCCTCTGCACAACGTCTTGCTCTACCAGTCACAGAAGGTGGGGAAACAGGATTTAACTTTTTTTTTTCTGCAGCAGCAGGCAAAATAACTCCATCATTGTGGTGATTGCTGGGACCAGAGCCCAAGATTTCCAGTCCACCCCCATGCTTAAAGAGCAGGTCACACTAAAATAGAGGGGACTGGATACTGACAGATACATTTCGAGGCGACTTTCAGTGTATGTCTACTTCAAAAGAAGAACCCATTGGGAAGAAAACATGACATTTGACTTCTTTATCATGGAGGTGGCAAAATCCAAGTTCTGAAGTAAAGCTGAATCTTATAATTTAAGGAAAGCCTAAACAGAGGTGTGGGGCAAAGTTTCAGCGCTTTATTTGCTCTAATTCTGAACAGGATTTGTCCATCCTTCATCCACCTCAGCATCAGGGCAAGTGCTCAAAAGTCAGGTATAAACTTCATGTCAGTTCCTACCCCAAGCCACAGCAGGGTGGGAGAAACATTAGCCCTTCCTCTGAAACATCCTTTGGAACTAGTGCAACCCCATAAGAGTTTTTGGCCAAAAGTCTCTTTTGGTTCAAAATGTTCTGACTGTCAAGAAATGTGTGAACTAATAAAGCTTCAGCTTACATAGCATTGTAATAGGATTTTGGCTTCCTCATGGAGCAGAGAGCTCCAGTCTGAGAACTTGCTATCAGAAAGAGTGAACTTTCCAGCAGACATTGTTTCCGATAAAGGGCTTTTGCTCTTGACAAAACCAGTGTATATTAAGTGACTCATGGCTGCGTAATATTATTGCCTGGTTTCATAACACACTCTCCTGTTACACTGGACTTCACAGAAGCAGCACAATAAAATTCAGAAGTTGATCTCCTCTGTACTGCAGACCTCTGTTGACACAATTATATTGGTCAGGAGAGGCAAGAGGTGAGATCTCTGGCTGTAGAGCAACAATCACGAAAAGCCTGATGGTAAAAAATGTCACAGAAGCCAAAACTGAGCTTTTACCATATCACTGCTTTAGCTTCAGGATGTGGGGCAGAAGATGAAGGATATACTTTCCCTCTCCAAATAACTTCAACCTTCTAGCTCTGTCTTTGCAGGGGGCAAAATCCGTAAGGCACCTTGATATTGGAAACATGAAATGTTTTATGATTTAAAGCCTGACTTAGGTCTTCTCTCTCAAAACCCCAAAAGCTCCAATCATTTAGACCACAGGAAACTTGCCAGCTGTGGAAATATTAAGGCTTTTACTGCATGCAAGTGAGCTGTTCTGACTCCATCTGCTAAAATGAGGTAAAATGGTAAATTTCTGCACATGCTTGTTTTGACTGATACCCAATTCTGAGTACTTTGTGAGGCAGTTACACTTGCAAGCCTGGTGAAAACTATTCAACTCTTGCCAACTCTGCAAGGTGACCAGTTCATCAGGGGCATGTGACAGGGTGGGTCTTCATGACTTATCTGCAGAGAGACTGCAAACAAATTTGTAAACCTCTGCCTTGTTTTGTCAGCAAAAAAAATGTTACAAAAACAAAGAAGATGCTGTTGCTTTTCTGGTCATATTGGGAGAATAGGAGAAGTGGCTGAAGGGAGGGCATGTACATTCCAAGGAAATTATTTTAATTTATGGACTATTAATATTCCTCAATTCAATGCTGAATTGATTTTATAAATCTTGCCATTAGGCTTTCCTGTTTTCACTTCTTCTAGCTACTAAGTGTTTGGAAACATTAGTAGATTAAAATTTCAGGAAACACAGAAAATCTCTCTTTGAAGCCACTCCTTTCTTCTCATGGAACACTTAGAACTAGAATAACAAAAAAATTCTAGGAATAAACCCCTATGGTGTGTCAGTGTGAAATACCATCAGTGGGAACTCAAAGATTGTGTAGTCTCAGGAGAAACAAGAGAACACAATTTAATTAAAGCTTTTTATTTTAATTGCAAAATTGTATCATTTTTTAGTTCAATCTTTGGTAGGAAAAAAAGCCCCATGAACTGGATTACGGCCAAGTATGATGGATGTTTCTTGCTATTACACAACAGTTTAGGAGGGAATCATGGAATCTTGCAGTAATTTCATGGAAGGGACCTCTGGAGGTCACCTAACCCAGCCCTGCCCTCAGAACAGGACACACTGTGCTATTCTATTTCAGAGAAACCAGGGCAGGAAGGAGGTCAGGATCAGTCAGGGGGGCACAGTCGGTCTGGTGCCCACAATTGCCAGTGGAACACTCCAGTGCCATGCACAGAGGGGAATCCCAAACTGGGGGAACCTCAGGGGAGCAGAGGGAGGTGCCAGGAGCCTGCAGCTCATGAGACAGGAGCTTATGGGACCCAAGTCAGGAGCAGTAATGGCCAAGCTTCCCTCCCCTATAAAAGAAGCCCTCAGCGAGCACTGGAGACCAGGAGCAGTGCCAGCTGGGCAGAGTGAACACGACAGAGTGTGGCAACCAGGGCAAGCCTATGTGAAATCCCAAAGGCACAGGGACAGGCTGTCCCCATGTGCCAAAACATGACCTTGCAGGGAAAAAGACTGGCCTTGCTGAACAGAGAGCTTTGGCTGTAATTTAGTGAAAAAATGGAGAGTTAGTGACCTTAGGAAGAAGGGACAAACAATTCAGGAGAACTATAACAATGTGGTGAGGTCGTAGAGGAAGAAAATTAAAAGGACCAAACCTGAGCTAGAATTTAATCTGGCCACTGCTGTAAAGGACAACAAAAATTGTTTTTACAAATACATCAGCAATAGAAGTAGGGCGAAGGAGAATCTCCATCATTTATTGGATGGCTTGGATGGGCCAAGAGCATCCTGGCTTGTATCATCCATGGTGTGTCCAGCTGGCTCAGGGCAGGGCCTGTCCCCTGTGCTGGCACTGCTGGGGCACCTCCAGTGCTGGGGACAGCTCTGGGCCCCTCAGGACAAGAGAGACATTGAGGGGCTGGAGCGTGTCCAGGGAAGGGAACGGAGCTGGGAAGGGGCTGGAGCCCCAGGAGCGGCTGAGGGAGCTGGGAAAGGAGCTCAGGCTGGAGAAAAGGAGGTTCAGGGGGGACCTTGTGGCTCTGCACAACTCCCTGACAGGAGGGGGCAGCCGGGGGGGGTCAGGCTCTGCTCCCAGGGAACAGGGACAGGATAAGAGAAAACAGCTTCAAGTTGTGTCAGGTGAGGTTTGGATTGGATATTGGGGAAAAAACCATTCACCAAAAGGGTTGTCCAGCTCTGGCACAGCTGCCCAGGGCAGTGTTGGAGTCTCCATCCCTGGAGGGATTTAAAAGCTGTGTGGTTGTGGCACTTGGGGACATGGGTCAGTGGTGGCCTTGGCAGTGCTGGGGGAGTAGTTGCACTCAATGTTTTTCAGGGGTCTTTCCAACAAATGATTGTGTGATTCTATGATTCTGGGATATGACTTCAAGGCAGCCCTCTTGTCTATGACTTTAATTTTCCCAGGGTTCAGTACAGAACCTGAACACCTTCCATGGAGAACTAGCAACATAATTTTCATCTTTTTGAGATGAAAGTATTTTTCCTCTTTTATATATATATTTTATTTGAAAGGCCTGATCGTCATCCTCTTTTTGCTGGCTGCACAGACATAAGTCCAGGTGTCAGCATTATACTGCTAGTGATCACAGCTCTATACTGCAGCATCAAGAGAGAAAAAACCCTCAATCTACCCATTCTTTTTAGTGTATATCTTGCTGCCCTTGATCAGGAAATGCTTTGCCCTCAGTCCTCACATCTCAGTTATTTAAAATATGGTCGTAGCCTCATTAAAGACAAGAAGGGACAGGATTTGGTTTTATGTTTTGCTGCAAAGACTCGGACATTCCTGTCTGCACAGAGCTTTGTAAAATAATTCTGGGGCTTCTGTCAGGTTTGATTTATGACAACATGTGTCAGATGTAATTGCACCATCGCTCTATCCATTCATTACCAGCGTTTGTCTCCGCAATGCTCTGCACCAGATCTCCAAGGGACAGAGTGACCTGAGCTCGTTTTTCCAGCGAATTACAGGACAAGAGGTCCCCATCCTATCATGTTTTGCAGATTAGTGACCACCCTAAAACTGAGGGGTATTGTCAGGGAGTACAAAGCTGCACAAAAAGGAGGTGCTGGTAATACCCTTGCTCAAGTGTGCCTCATAAGCTGAATCACAGAGGTGCCTGCTGAGGGGGCTTGAAGTAGCCCTGCCCTGTGGTATGTTCTTTGTGTGCAAATCTAGCACATCCTTAGCATCTCTGGGCTGCATTTTGTGGGGGCACCAGTTTTGATGAGTACTGGATCTAAGATCTTTGGACCGTGCTATATTTCCCAGTAACAGACAGCTCACGAGACTCCCAAACTGGTTTTATGCAAAAAATCTGTGCCCCCCATTTTTCTCCCATACTTACCAGGAAAAGGTTTTTGGTCAGTGCCAAAACACTCTTTTCTGATGAAAAGTAGAGGAGATATAATTGTGGAACTACTCTACTGCTTCAGATCAGCATTGCTGTAATAATCAAACTCATAAAAACTTAGCTCTTACTCTGGTGGTTTGACTTGGTAGTCAAAACACAATGTTGGTGGGTTTGATTATTTTTTTCATTCTTCTACTTAGCTTTGAGATTTGATCTTTCCTCAGCTTTAGATTTACTTACAGTCATAAATCCAAATAACTGTCAGGCTACCATGGCAGCAGGTTCATCACTGAGCAGTGACTGAAACTCAAACACAGAATTTAATTAACATCGGACAGTGTTTGTGGGAGTGAAAAAGTCTAAAAATAATGTTTTTTTTCCTCTGAAATATTTCATTCTCCTGAGAATTTTGGGTTTTGAAGCTAAAGGCCTGAATTGGAGCTCTAAATAGTTGAGTCTTAAACTGCACTTTGTACCTTGGATGAATTTCATGTAGTTTAATCCTGGGAAGTGCATCACAGAATGTCACAAATTTATAGAGTAGTTCAGGTTGGAATGGAACTTCTCAAAGCCATCTGTCCAATCTCTAGCTCGGAGCAAGTTATGCTTCCCAGTTAGATCCAGAACATCAGGGTCTGGTTCAACCAAGTCCTGAAAATCTCCAAGGAAGATTTTTTCACTCCATGTTCAGAGTGAAAAAGACTTTCTCATATCCAGTGGGTATTTCCTTTGGTGATTTCATCTGGTGATGCCCTCAGAGGAGAACCTGGATCTCACATACTGACAGATCCTCTTTGGTAGTCAAGGACTGTGATTAGATCTCCCTTTAGTCTTTGGACTGGTCTAGCACCTCTGTTTGCATGCAAAGTAAAAGGTCTCCAGGAACAGGGGGAGAAAGTTGGGCTCCTGAGCTATGCCACTTCATTTTGGTTTTGGGTTTGGTTTTGAATCATTCCGCCCACACCCAATATTAAAATGCCTGTGGGAAATACGTTGAAATCACCAACCTAAATTTCTTCTTTTGAACCATTTGAATTCTTTGTTATTTTATGCAAAGTGAAGCAGGAAAATCTGGGATCACTGTACAGGCAAACTCTGTCCACCTCCAGAGACATCACGCAGTCTGGACAAATGACATAGGAGTTGGGTGTCACTGATCCTTGAGGGTCCCTTCCAACTCAGGTTATTCTGTGAAATTTTGTGTTTTCTTACACAAAAATCCACCTGAACTCAAGCCTTTCACACCCTACTTGTCAGATGGGTAGAGACATTTTGTCCGTCCTGTGAAATCTTTCAATATTAAAGAGGTTCAGCATCTAGTTCTGGGACACACACAAAGATGAAAACCAAGAATAAACCATGTACATTTATGTAAACAAAACCCCAACAACCCTGGAAACATAAAGCCTTGGATAAATGGAAAAGCAAAAAAATTCAAAACCGAGGAAAAGCTGAAATTCTGGCATCAGGTTGTGCAACTCCTCACCACAAGATGTCATTGGGGCCAAGAAATTAGTGAGGTCTGCTCAAGCAAACAGAGATATCCAGAATGATCAAGGGATGCAAGACTTCATATTTGAGGGTTAAGACCAATTTGTAACTGTTATGATTCAGGATGAAACACTCACTGAGAACAAATTACCCAACATCTGCCTTCTACAGACTTAGTTCACATTCCTGAGAGTCATCTGCCCCAGATTGTTGTTGGAGACTGGATAGTCACTAGCTAGTCCATGTGTCTGATCCAGTCTGGCACTTCTAACTTCGTNTTTTTTTTTTTTTTTACCAGTGGTGAAACATAACCAGAAAAAAAGCAATTAGCTGTTCCCTTTGCCCCCTAACACCTGATTTTTATGCACAGAATGGCAGAGGTGATCGGGAGGAAGAACTATCCTGCACCGTGATGTCTCTGGAGTTAGAATTCTCCAGGATGAGTGACCATTGCCATTTTCCTCCTCTGTTTCAGCCACCCTGCTATCTGTGCAGCCATGCATCCCAAAATAATGCATTTACCACCATCCTCTGTGCACACCCTCACAGTCTATCCCCATTCTCTCGCCTAACTGCCTTGATTTCCCTAACTGCAGAGGAAGCTCAGCTCACAGGTGTCCAACCTCACAGAATTCCACCACCTTGGAGAGAATGACAAGCACCTATAGCCTCATTCCTCTTCCTACTGCATCACCCTCATTTTGTATTTGCTTCTGGCAGGCTGCACAAAGCTCTGGGGTAGACCACAGCTCCATTGTGTACGCAGCTTATTTCCACCTAACCTCTAGCACTGTGTTAATTTTGGTGCTCCCTGCTGTGGATTTAAATCACCGGGACAATTTTGCTTGCCACGTAACTCGAACTAAGTCTGTGAGAGTGCAGAATAGATTAAGTGAGTATACTATTTTTGCATCTTAAAGATCATTGTTCTTTTAAATATCACATGAGTTCTAAATATTTAACTGAAGATGATTGATATGCCTGTTTTCCATACCGTATAACACAACTTAATGGAGTCATGAGATTTCTGCCAACACATTATAGGATTTGGAATCTAAGTAACTCTTAGATTACTGGCATCCATGTCTCCCACCAAAAGGGATCAAATATCGTGGTGGCAGCTATGATATAAATCACAAGAGTGTCTCTCTATCTGCCATTGCTATAACTAGGTTCCAGGAAAAGGAAAGCTATCTACAAGCAGGTGAAATCCACAGCATTTATACCCTGAGGTTTCTGGCCCAACAGTTTAATTGCAATGGCAATCTTGTACCACACAGTAACTTGCTCAGAACTGAAAAAACCACTTGTGTTTTGCTTTTGAAGACACCCTTCAATGTCCTCATCTCTCTCTAATTGAGGCTGACTCTATGCTAGAAATATTCAACCGTGTTGATTCCTTCCCATTACCTCTACTAGCCAGTGATTATATTCAGAAGGATGATCCATCTAAAGCTTGAGACTTTCAGGTAACCTGAGGCTTTAGACAACCTTATTCTTTCAGATATTTTTGCTGCTACATTAGGATGGGCTTTTTGTCAGGAGGAAAGTGCTGTTGAAGTTAGATGATTTCTCAAAGCAGAGAGGGCCAGCCAGGTGACTCTACTCAGGCAGACCAGGTTTATTTAGGTTTCATCAGCAACCTCACAGGCTGCTGCTTCTCACAGCTATGCTAAACTTCTCTCTTCTTGAACTGGTGACTATTCACCTCAAGTGGTTGGTGGGACTTATGGGAAAAAAATACACAGTAACACTCTACAAGAAATTCCCTTAAAGACCAAGTTTGTCTTCTCTTGCTTCTACCACTCCACAAAGGTTGACATATAACCAAAAGCTCAACATTTACAGTTTGCAATCCAAGGTGAGGTCTCAAACGCAGCAGCACTGCTGGAACAGCTGAAACAGCTCTGCTCTCTTCTCTCTACAGGGCTGACGGCACGAGGCTCTCTGGTGCACGGAGAAGTAGAGATCAAATCTCCAAAGAGGTCGCATCAAAACTGCTTTATTCTACTCCCACTGCCGTGATGTGCCTCCTGTTAACCTCTCTGCTCTCTGGAAAGTGCTCCTGAGCACGGACCACACCTCTGCCCAGCACCCTGTGAGCAGCAGCACTGCAGGGAGGCCCAGCCCAAAGCGCTTCAAACTCTGACCGAGCTGCCAAAAAACCACCTGGGAGGAGAGGAGTCACTCCAAAGAACACAAAGAGTATTTGAAAAGGATTCAGACGATGATTCTGACAGAAGGAGAAGAGCCTTTCTCTGACTCATCGTAAATTACAGAGGGTAATGTCAAGAGTGGCTTAGCCACACTGTGCTCTGTATTCTGCTGGGACTGAACCACTCTGCTCATTGTGAGCCTGACACCATCTGAGTCATTAGAAATGGTTTCCATGCACGACGCCATTCCAAGCCTCAAAATACAAAAGTTCTCCGTATGAAGTGTCTGTGAGTATCCCTCCAGTAATTTCTTATTTGGATTCAATAGCTGAAATGAATTATGAAATTCTCTGCACTGTCACACATTAAGAAGGAACTGTGAAATGCTGATAAGATGTTGAAACGAAGGCAAGGGGATTAAAAGGTCATTCTGCTGCACTTTTTCATCTGGTGAGGATTTCAGACTGAGCTAATTACCATAGTACCTGAACACTTAATCGACTATACCAAATTTGTTAGTGATCTCAGTAATAAGCCGAGTACACAAATGTCTCTATAAGGTCTCAAAATATCTCCAACACACAGGTGAAAACAGGGCTAGTGGGTCCAGTCCACACTGGACTGCAAGATCCATGTTTAATCTCTTAAATAAATGGCCTATTGAGAATTTTTTTCCCTCTACTTGTTATCTTAATTTGACTCAGGAGAGAAAACACAAGTATAAATGTGCACTGATCACAGCAGGTACAGCTGGGTCTCTGGGAAGTGCTGCAATACAAGGAACAGCCCATTCCATGATTCCCAAGATGGAGAAGTTGGGGAGGACTGATGTAAGCACATCAGCAGGGCTTGGGCTTGAGGAGGAAGGGCTAAATTCTCTTGGGTTTTTTTGTGGGTCCATTGACCTGCTTTCATCCTGTTGAGAAGACATGAATACTAAGGAAATAAGGTAAATTTGGTACAAATAAAAAAATAAAAATAGAAAGAAACTACTGCAAGAGAAAAGCTGATTTTTTTCCACCTGGAGTTTTGACTACTAGCACAGTATTAACATAATATTCAGCAGGAAACAATCTAATTTATAGAAATAGGTGCTCAGAAGCTTTGAAGTGCATTGTCTTTATACTGTTCTTCACAAAAAAGGATCATGAGTTTAGAAGCTGGCCACAAACCTATAACATTTATTTTACTCTAAACTGCAGGATAAGCCATTTGTGAAAGAAGGAACAACCATTTTGTGTATTAACATGAAGCCCTGTACAGATACCTGTGTTTCAGTTGTATCCTCGCTGCCCTGGGTATTCACTGTGGTCAGATGAGAAAATATTTGTCTTTGTGTTTTGACATGAGATACCACCCTCACTTGAGGCCTGTTTATGAGTTTACATAATACTTATGGGAAGTTTCTCATGAAAAAATATTAAAAATATTATGGAGGAGCTGTCTACAGACCCGGAGATCCAAAAGTCACTCCTGATGACACCTGTTTATTTATTCATGTGATGGAGTGTGTAATTATAAGACTGTATGAATTGCACTGTAGGGAACAAAAAGAAGTAATTTTAAATCAACAAATATTCCCTTCTATGACACACACTTATTTTTAATTTATTTTTTGCTACATTTGTCCCTTTATTAATCTTCATTACATTTCATATTGTAGCACCTCCTGTATTGTCAGAGCTGCTCACACTGATTTATAGGTTCCTCAGAATTTGACCCAAGTGGTAGGTTTTTCTTACATTTTGAGAGATGCGTATTGACACAGATGTAAAACTGATATTAAACTAATCCTCTTTGTTGCAATTACAAATCTCATAGCATAAAGCCTTGGACAAGAATATTAGAAAGTGAAAGGAAATACATAAAACCCAGCCAAGGACCTCTTCCACAAAGTGGCTGAGCCATATTGTTGAATTCAATAGTATAAGATCAGGGCCAGAGTGTATCTGACTGTACAGATAGGGCTCATGATTTTAGTCCAAGTCCCATGTTTTTGTAAGAGAACTAGTAAAAAATTTCTTTATGAAAGAGCAGACTCATGGTTTTAGCTGTTTGCTTTCCTGTGAGTGCCTGACCTATAACCCTGGCTGTTGGGTAGATTATTTCAAATGAAATAGAGAATCCATTATACTTCATAATTTTCAATGACTGAAACCAGTGATTGGCTGAGAATCTTGTTTATTTTTGCATTGACTCTACTTATTTATGAACTGAGTTTTGCAATAATTACTCTTGTTTTTTTGACAAGAATTAACTTTCCTGTATTATTCATAGCGATTTTCTTCCTGGTTTTATAAGGAACACCTTCTGCTTCCACAATGAAGATTTTCACAGGGAGGAGAAAGCATAACAAAATAATTCTTTCTTTTTTTTTTTTTCCCATGTAAGATTGGAACAAAACTCCCAGCATATTTCTTTCAAAGGGAACCAGAGACTTTAAGTATTCAACACATTATGTGGAATTATTTCAGAGCTTTGGGTCACAAATGGCTTCTTTCCATTAAAAGTAATAGTGTTATTCCTGGCAGTGTGAGCTTGCTTGGTTTTGCTCACAAGCAGAATCTGCCTGTGCACATAAATCAGTCCCTGCAGTTTCAGGAGAGCAGAGGAAGAGGAGGCACAGCTCATCTCAAACTTCCAAGCTATACTGGCAATTCACTTCAGCACCCTAAACTGCTGAGATTTTCCGTGGTTGGTTTTAGTTCTGTTGAACTCAGGATTAAATTGAAGGAAGCAGTTTTGAGACCTGGCTTTGGGGGCCTCGGAGGCGAGGTTGTGCGGAGAGCAGCTTGTGAGTAGGTGTCAGGCTGGGCTCTGCTGGGAAATGCACACCTGTCCCAGAAATCCACGATAATTTAACCAACCAGCCCCATTTACAACGTGCCTGGGAAGCCCTCCTTGCCTCCTCTAACCAGGGCTTGACATGTGGAGAGATGAAAGTGGCCTCCACTTGGTGCACTCATTCCTCAGTGTTTTACTTTCACTTTTTAAGAAATCCCAAACACAAACTCTACCCCTGCCAAAGCCGTAGGAGTCTGCTGTTGCAGAAAGGATGGATCTAATCTGCTGTCTTCACCCAGGCTTGAAACACCCCGTGGCTGGGAAGGATGTGTAGCATTTGGCTTTTTGCCCAGAAAATCAGACCCTCCAAAAGGTCGTGGACACACACACACACTTGCAGAGGTGTCTTGTTCAAAAGGAGATGGAAAAAAAAAAAAAAATCTTTTCTGCAAGGTTAATTGACTTTAGGGAGAACTTCATCTGAGGACAGCCCCTTGTGCTGATTGCCTCTGTGATTCGGTTGGAGGGGAATGGATTTTGCACTCAAATAATCAGGCTTCAAAGAGGAGTGCAACACATGGGAGAGCTGATTTATGTCACCTGGACATAACAAATGGCAGGCAGGGTTCAACATCTTCTCACGTCCCCTGGGCTCTTCACACCCTCTGCTGATGTCAGTAAGGAATATTAAGTGTTGGGCACTTTTGAAAATGAGAACCTCTGTGTAAGTTGTGAAATACAGACTTGGGGACTCTAATTCAAGACTCTCAGTCAAGATTGTTCAAAATATGTAGAAACCCAGTTATCGCAGAATTTTGATGAAACCTTGGTACCCTTGAAGATCCCAGCCCTCAACTTTATCAGGGGAAAATTATGGAGGCGTGATTATATCAACATATTAAATCAGTCACTGGTCCTAAGCAGATTTTAGGAGAGGTGGTCCACATGTGCATATTCATTTCTACAGACACTGAGAGCTTATCTTTCCACATTGCCTTTTTGATAGTACTTATCCTCTTTTTATTGGTATTTTTTTTCACTTGAAATGGGACACATCAGTGCACTGATTTAATTTAAACAACCACTTGCTCTACCCAAGTTCCCTCCTTTTCTTGACAAAGCAATAGAGAATGGTGAGAAGAGGGGTGGGTTGTGTGCAGGAGGAGAAGCCCCTTAGGAGGCAAGAACTCAGGAGGTTCCTGCAGATCCTGACCTTGGCCCAGCTCTGGGAATTCAGGATAAGAGCAGGGCCTCACTCACACAGCCTGGGAAAAGCAAGCCTAGGTAACATCCTTACAGATGTGTTTGTCAGTGCTGTTGACAAGGAGTCAATACTTGGCTGTTTCAGCCTTTTGGCCATAGGGAAAATTGACATCACAAAGATGGACTGTTGCAAAAAGCCAAGCTCTGAGAGGAAGCACTAAAGATTCACATGCAGCTTTAAGGAACAATGATTTTGTTATTTATAATATGGGAGTACCTGGAGATCTCAGCTGGACTTAGGGTCTTGTTTTCCTGGCTCCTCTCCACTTCCTCTCTTGTGTTTCTCACAAAATACACCTTTCACTATTACCAAAGCACTGCTGAGAATACATTATATTATGGCCAAAACCTATTCCTCCAGAAAGCCAACTCTGGCCACCACTTTATCAGCCACATATAATTTGTTTAGTTTTAAGATTTCATCCTATCTGCAGATGGATTAACAAGTTGCAAGGTCCAGTAATTATCACCCAGAATAAGTCCAACAAACCTCTTTGCTTCTAAAGCGTGGTAGATGAAGAAAAGAAATGGAAAAAGCACAAACTCCAAATTCGTCCTCCAAGGGACATATTAAAATTTATACATTAAAAAAAAATTATATCATGTATCATAATGAAGCCAAATCAGCAGTCTTGGCCTTGCTTCTCTAAGCAGAAAGGCTTTGCTGTCTCACTTCTCCTTGGCTGCCTTTCTAGGCCTGAAATTCACAGCTGCATTGAAGCAGAGCAAGTCCAATCACGCCATTTGTTTTTCACTTAAAAAAAAAAAGAAGGAGAAAAAGAGAAGGAGGGACATATAAATGGATCACAGAAGAAGGCGACCATTAGCAGACATTTAGTCTGACCATGGCTAGAAGTGCAGATGGTTCAGAGGAACACAGCCAACTTGGCGTTTACATAAGCTATCTTGTATCTCCCTCCTTTTTCCCTGCACTGGCACTCAGATTGATTAAGAGGTCAAATAAAGGCTGCTTCAGTGTGAGAGTGTGCATGATGTATGACAAAAAATCCTGTCTCACAGTTCAGGCTTTCTAAACAACATAAAAGACAAATCAACGTATAAACTAATTCTCAGCCTGTTTAAGTCTTTTCTTCCTGAAAGCCGTATGGACCTCTCTCTCTCTCTCTCTCATTTTTTCTTTTCTTTTTTTTCTTTTTCCTTTTTATCTTTTCAAATGTCCCAGAGACAAAGTGGTAAATGAAGGCAAGTAATGGAATGTGAACATAAGGAGGTAGAATAGGAAAGACCCCTTTAATAAAGCAGGTGAAAATTACTCTGCATTCAATAGACAGGAAATATTCTCCAACAAATGTCTTTTCTGAATTATAAGCAAGAAAAGAAAAAAAAAAAAAAAAGAAAAAAAAAGAAAAAACAAACCAGGGGTGTAAAGGTCTTTTTAGCTGGCAGCTTTCCATGTGGCAGTCTACCTCCTGCACTGCCTAGGCTTTTTGTACAGGGGTCCTGCATGTACCTGCTTTGCAAAGAGCTGAGTCTGTGAGGGAGAAAGGGAATTTGGAGATGTCTTCTGCAATAATAAAAGTAATGATTTTCATATGAATTTAGACACAAGGGATTTTGATGGTGTTTGGACATCTGCCTTTCAATTTCTTTCAGGATACACTAGGTCTGGACACCTAACCTAAACCACAGGCTCCTTATAAAGACACCCTCTCCAGGCACAGTCGGTGACCTGCCCGAATCCTCAGAACCTCCTGGGTGTAGATCATCTCCCCTGAACTTCAGAACCTTAAAGTGGCTCAGCATCTGAAAAATCAGGCTAAGCTGGGAGCTTTATTAAAGGCAGGAGCCCACCCCTAAGCAGATCTAAAGGCTCGGGTCTGAAGTGAGGCTCAGGTTGCAGCAGCTCAAGTGGGTTGACTGAAGTCCTGCCTACGCTTTTAATGCTTAATTATCCCAGGTGCCACGGGGATGGATACATTGAAAACAGATGGAGAGGTATTCCTGAGCATCTGAAGATAAGCAGATCAGTTAGGCCAGGTTCTGTGGATCTTGTTTGAATAGTTAATCACAGGAACACAGAGATGAAGAGAACCACATGGGTCACTGAGCTCAGGTCTGTGAAATTTTCTCATTATAATTTACAACCTGGAGAGTATCAAGAGCATGCCAGGTGCTTCACATAGTCAAAGAGTCTGACAAGCTGGTATTTATTTTGGAGCCGAAGGAAGCCTGTTTGTTTTATGAATCAAGGTTGTTGTTATTTTTTATTTTGAGGCTGGGAGGCTGCTAATCATTTTGTTTACACCATACTTTGTGAGGGGATATTTTTGCTTACCTCTATTACTGTTGACTCTGCATCATGGCCTAGCATTTTAATTTAAGAACTCTGATTGTTAAAGCCTTCTTTATAACTGCTGAGTAGCCTTTGAATGTATTTTTGCTCTGGGCTATTTAGAAATGGCTACACACACATGTAGATACTGGAAATTAACAAAAAGTACACATATGTGTATGTCATAAATGTGTCATAATTTTGTACACATATGTGTCATAAATGCTTTGGATCACCCTATGTTCCCAAAACTTGTGCATGGTTTAAATACCTGCATACATATAACATAAAAACTACTTTAAAATCCACCTGAAATGGAAATTATCTCATTAATCAAAATAACTGATTATTACTTTTCCAGACATAAAACCAGGAGACAACAGATACACCTTTTTTCAGTTGTGATAATTGAAGCAGTTTAATCACTTTGAGTGTGCACTAAAAAATTAACAGCAACCTGACGTTAAAATTGATAACTAAAAGTTTTATTTACTGAGTATGAGTTTACATGACAAAACCACATCATTATGTCTGCTTTAAGGAAAAGTCTGTCAGGGAGTTTGACATATTGGTACAAGTTTCCCTATAAATATCCCAGAGAAAGAAAGTGTAGATGATTTTAGAAGCATTTATTGGACTATAAAAGTGAAGATTATGAATAGGTCAATATTTTTTGAAAGGTGTTAATATAAAACAGTGCTAAAAGATTCAGAAATGATCAGTAGATATTTTAAGCTTGCTGCTGACAGAAAATGACATCTGATAAAGATGGGAGATAAAAATATCAATAAAAGATGTTATCTACACTATACCATCCATTTATTTGTTTGAGTTGGTAACAATTAGATTATTGACTATAAATAATTTTGTAGCCCTTGGTAAATTATTTATGGATGTATCTTTAAAAAAAAGCTTTTGTTCATATGATTTGCACATGAAAAGTTCCTTCTGATACATAAACTACCCAATGCGGCAATTTTTGTCTACTAATGAAAAGTCTCTGAAATCTGGCCAAGAATAACAAATTTAAATCAGTTAAAATAACTTTGTAGCCACCAATATGATCAGATTAGCTAAACTTCTGAAAATAGGCACAGGATGGTAAAAACCAGGCTCGTTAGGATGCTCCTTGCAGCATGAATGTTTTCAGGAGTATTTACAGATAGCCAGTGTAAGATGGTGTAACAGCAAGGATTTAAACGTAATTTGGCTCAAGTACTAAACTTCTCTACAACTTGGTGTCACTAGAAAAGTCAGACATATGGTTCAAAGCCATCTGAGGGAACCCTCAAAAGCAATCCCTGGACACACAAGCTCTCAGGCGTAAGCAGAAATGAATTTTCCAGGCAATAAGTTACAAGAGTGGGCAGGAGGATGGCAGTAGGCAGGCATGGCAGGCATCTGCCACACGTAAATACACAGTGAGCGGGACCTGCTGAGACTTCCAGCACGTGAGGACACAAGAAACAGCATCCAGAGGAGATACTGAAAGCTCAAGAGTTTCCTGTTAGGCCTCCCTCCAGGAGCAGAACAGATCTGTTATGGTGGGACAGGCTGCCTAATGGATTGTTACTTAGATTTTTAGCAATACAGAAATATCCAGCACATTAAGGGATGATGTACTACCGGCTTGTAAATGACAGATTGTTCATTACAGGACTCGAGAGAAGTTAATAATCATGATAATGGACCACAAGTCACAAGTGTCTCTTGTATACCACTTTTTCACTTTTATAGACAAGTATAAACTTAACACATCAAACTCTTGTACTACACTGTCAAGTGGGAGAATCAATTAAGCTGGTTGAGAGGTTTTGCAGTGAAAACTGAGGGAGAAGTTAACCCAGCACACTCCCCTGCCTTTGTCAGACTTTCAGAGGGCTGGGGAAGGAAGAGCAACTTCTTCACATGGAATATTTTACAAGCTTTTGAAGATAAAGTAAATTAACCGAAGCAGCTTTTTAACCCTTTTGCTATAAAATGTCTCAATCTAGCAGACAAAAATGATAACAAAAAAAATGACAGGGAAAACATTCAGCTGAAAGAAAGCTGAGTTTTTCAGAGAACTGCTCGTAGGGATTACTCACATGGGTAAAAAAAGACCTTTTATATAAGGACAATCATAAAGGTTGCTATCCATTGCCACATCTTCATTCTCCTTTTCTCACGCTACAGTGGAGTGAAAATCAGTCCCCATTTCTGATTATTCGCAATTAATCTAATTATTCCTTAAGAATCATCAGAGGAAATAAAAGGAACATTGCAGAATGCCACACCAAAAGCAATCACTAGGACTCCCAGCAGGTTTCCATACAGCTGCCACAAATTTTTTCTTGGATGCGACAGTACAGACACCATGGAAGTCCTTCAGGGATGCAAATATTGGGATGACAGATAGGAAGATGTCCAGTCTCACCACAGAAGCACCAAGAGTCTGCAAGTGCACCAAGCCTCACCTCTGCCCCTTTCCCTAGCAGCCACTTCCAAGTACCAAATTTTAACTTCTAGGCCGCGGATCTTGGCATTTGTGTGTCCACAAGACTGGATGGCTCCTCATGGTATTCTGTGCCTCATTTCCTGGAAAGTTATGGGAAAACTTTTCCATTGCTGAGAAGAGAGGACTGTGTTCCTAAATCCCCGCAGTGCACCTTCTCAGAATGGATTTTAGGGTAAATCTTCCTCTCCGAAAGGGTGGCCAAGCATCAGAACAGGCTGCACAGGGAAGTGATAGAATCCCCACCCCTGGAAGTATCTGAAAAAGCAGGTGGGTGTGGGACTTGGGGACAGGGTGATAGCTGTGAGTATGACAGTGCTGGGTTAATGGCTGGGCTCCATGATCTCAGAGGTCTTTTCCAACCTTAGCAATTAGACTATTCTATGATGTACAATTCAAAGTTTGTAGGCTGTATTTATTCTGAATCCCTTGCGGGTCCCCTCCAGCTCAGGATATTCTATAGTTTTTACTCAAAATACAGGTGGGAAGGATATGACAGAGAAGAATTCAGAAACAAATATTTAATATTTTGGAAAACCTTTCTTCCTAGTAAACCTTGGAGTTTCTTGCCAGAATTCTTGGGCCCAAGTTGACCCCACCAGTTCTTTAGCATTTATGAAATCTTTCTAGTTCTTCAAGCTCTGGGTTTTGTTCCCAGACTGCAGAGAGCAAGATGAATGCATCTAGAAGCCGCATTTAAGCTGAGATCTCCTTTTCACCTCTTTCTGGATCTAGAAATATGTTTTTGGACAAGCAGGTGGAATACATTCAGAGCAAAGCACATACACTGTGATCTTTCACATGGCAAACACTGCCCTTTAAGGATATATTAAGAAGTCAAGGTTTTTCCACCAACACTAGAATGGAAATTGGGTCTTTTATTACAGAAAAACTGCAACTTTTTTTTAAAACAAAATACCCAGCCCAGAAAATAAACTATCTTTCTACATTAAGCTTAAACTTCTTGGGTAATGTTGATGAAAGGAAAGCAAGAATTTTGTTTTTTTTTTTTTTTTTCTCATGGAGAATATATCTTAAAATAATTTATACTATTTATACAATTCTCCTACAAGTTTCTTGTAGGCTATTGGATAAGGTGGAAAATAAACTGTCTTTATTTATATATCCGTTTAATAACAATTAGTATCAAAACTGCCAGCCTGACCTTCTAGACCAAATGGCCTACAGTAAATGGAGTAGTCACCAACACAGAGATTTCCTTGACATTCTGAGCCCCACGATGCTGCTTAGAGACTCTTGGACCAACTTCACCCTTGCTGTTTTTAAGCAGTTTACCCCACGGTGATGTTTGAGATTCTTCCAGAAACATAAAAGGACAGCTGGTGTTGGTGATCTCCTTGTTTTTCCTCCTGCTAATAAATTCATTATATTCTAACGAATTCATTTCAAACTGAAACTGTTCAGGAGCTCTGCTGTTGCTGTCAATGTAAGTCAATGCTGCTCTCATCTGAAGACTCTGATGTGTAAATTACTTGCTACCAGTGCTCTGACTCTATGTGTAGGCCGAGACTGTTGAGTGCTGGACAGACACTCTAGGAACCTAAATTTTACTGAGTCCAGAGTCAGAAAAAGATCATGCATAAATAGAGTGTAGACTGTCAGTGTAATGTAGTCTATGGTAACGAAATTCTGACTCCCTTCTTCTTATATCCAAAGAGAACTAAACAGCTAGGAAAATCCAGTAAGTATTGCAAGCAATTATATCTGTTTTCCTGCAGATAATTTATGTGTTATAACAATACAGGAAGGCTACCATCCCTGCTTGTAATCACAGGCTGAGGCTATTTTATAAACAGTGAAACCACCCATTGCTGTTGTCCATCATTTATTACTCGCCTAATAAATACTTCAATTACATTTAATAAATAATGTATTCAGGCTCAGTGAAGTGATAATTCTTTAAATTAATTATTAAATTAATGCAAAAAGGTTTTATTGCAAGCACTACTAAAGGAAATTTCTGTCTTTAATCTAAAGTGATTATTCATTATGTGCAGTAAAAGGCTCCATTTGCATATTATTAGTGAGGTAACCTTTAGCCTTCCTGGCAACAATAAAGATGCATCTCCATGTTGCTGTGCATTAATGTTCTTGGTTAGCCTTCCAAAACTAAAGTGATGATAAACAATATGTAATAAAGCCTTTGTTTATGGCCTTCTACCAGCTGTTTTTTGATATCTCAAATATACTACAATGACAAAATGTCCAGTAAATGTATTACAGCAAGTTGTTAAAAGGTGTTGCCTGCAGATGGTTAGTTGATGGGAAACAGTAAAAGTGGAACCAATTAGTGCCCTGGAGATCTGAGTAGTAAATTCATCTCAAACAGACTTTCTAAAAGCCCTGTCTTTGATGGTCTCCCATGTGCTGTGCTGCCCTGTGCTTGCTGCTGTCCTTGCCTGCGACACAGCAGAGACTCTGGGAGTTAGCTGTGCACTTTGGCAGGCCTTGATTGCCCAGAGAGTAAATTTTCTCCTGCCTTGAGCAACTCTCAGTATTACATAAGGAGTTTCTAACACCATCATGTACCTGCCCTAACCTAGATGTCACAATGAGGAAGAACTTGCTGTCGAGCAAGTGATTTTCATTGAGAGAAACCAGAGTGGCTTCTCTTTTCACTCCTTTCATTTTTCTTTCATTTTCTCTCAAATCCGTAAAGCAAAAATTCACAGGAATACTTAAAGGAAAAATTACCCAGGTTAGTGAGTCCGTAGGGCCTGGTTCAGAGCTGTGAAATTTGGCAGCTCACAAGTGGGAAGACCTGTTGTGTGGATAGAGTGGTGTGCTGGAGCTGAGCTGGCAGCCTGGAGCTCTAAGCACCACTGATTCACAATACTGCCTGAAATCAATCTTGAAAGCCAGCCTGAGTGGCTTAAAGGAGTATATCTGGCCAGGAGATGACTGCACTGGCTGGATCCTGCAGGTCTTGGTCCGTCTGCCCTCCATCCACGAGACCTTCTAAGACCTGACCGCTGGGACCTTGAACATGTGTCTAGTCTAGGACTCATCTGCTTTGCAGGGAAACTCTGACCTGTTCTCCCCTCTGAGATGTTCTCCTTTCAGAGATGCCATTTCACAGTGCAGCTTTGTGATCAAAGCTTGTATTTCATCCAGGCACATCACCAGTGCAGGTAACACCCTCCAGCCACGTTGTGATCAATGGGGAACACAGGCAGGAGCAGAGCACAATTCATCCCTGGGATCAACACAGACATTGAGCATCCCTTACACTGTCCGAAGCTACAGCTTTCATTAAGTGTTCTGCCTCTCTGGATGATGGAAATCTAGGCAGCATATAGGTCCTCAAAGACCTTTAATTTGTCGCCTGAGAGCCACTGATTAAAAAAAAAAGGAGAAAAAAAAAAGAGGGAATAGTTATAACTGTTAAATTATGATCACGTTGCTTCTCCTACAAGTCTATAGTCTCAACCACAGTTAAGTTTTTAATGAATGTTCTCCATATCATGCTTTGTTTTAGCCCTCTGCTTTCAAAATAAATGGTCTTCAGAAAGACAAAATGGAAGCAAAAAATTGACCACAGGCTTCTTTTAACTATATGCCAGGTGAAAAGCCTTATTATTTTTTTAGAGTATGTTCCTCGCCTTTTTCTAGTCCCCAGTACAAGCCAAACACAGTTTCTTTCATCTGACAGGGGTTTGGAAATAAGACTGATCTTTAAAGTTCCTTCTAAAACATAACATTCTATGATTTCTGAAAAATAAATTAATCTTATGCATCCCAGCTGGGAGCTCATTATTTTAAATGTGATACGTATTTAATAAATCTACAGGAGGAAAGCACAAACTCTTTCCCACAGGTTAACTAAGAGGTGAGGTGGGATTTTTTCCCACCAGATGCCAAGTGGTAAGGTTTTGTTGCCTATTTTTTTGTGGTCATTAAAGAAAAGCACCTTCAAAAGGCAGTGCAAGGTGTCCCGAGGTGTTTATCTGAGACAAGCAGGATAGTTCCCATTGCAGTGGCCAAGCTCAGCAGAGGAATCACTGTAAATCAGAGTGAAGAGTCTGAAAATACCATGTTTAACCAGGATGGCTCCTGCCCATTGCAAAATCCAAGTGAAAAACCTTAAAATTTATAGCTTATTGTGCTTCAGCAGACCAGGACAAATCACGGGAAAGCATCAGGGTGGTTATTAACCTGTTACTACCCAGGACAGGAAAACAGCCTGTCCTACACCAGCATTTGACCCTGAATTAGTTGCCATGAGTTAGCTTTGTTGCAGCTCCCTTTCCTGCTCAGAAAGCAAGACCCACTTTGCTCTTTAGCCATATTTTTTTCTCAGATAAGGATGTTGCCCGAAGAAGCTTCAGGAGTCTCTTATCTCCCTTTCCAGATCTCATTCCAAATTAAAGGCATTTTCATTTACAAGTTACTCATTAATTCATACAAAAATGAAATATATATCAAATCACTCTAGACCCTGCTCAGAGATAAGAAAGAATTCAGCATTTTATGGACCCAGGCTCCCTTCCCCCATCCTGCTCATATTCACATCTCTAACACGGAGACCTCTGGTTCACCTTTGAATCACTTATGTTCTCTTCACCATAGCAATCAGCTCAGTCCTACATAAAGTGTAAAGTGCTGACATTTTCAAGCAGCCTAATGTTTCTTGCAGTCATCTAGCAGCCTTTCAAATGTAGAATCCTAGATGCCCTTGCTTTCCTTAATCAGCTAGCAGTGAAAAAGAAAAATGGAATAAAAAGACCTCATATATCCTCTTCTCCCTCCCTCCTGCAATTTGCTCTCTGTCCAAACTAATCCCCCCACATCCCTCCCATTATACAGATGCAGTGAGATCTCCGAACACAAATGTTGTAAACCTCAACATAACTTCACCAATTCACACTAAGGGAAATAAATTTAATTCACTCAGCTTCTCATCATCTTACGGCCCCTTTAGGGCTAATCATCTGTATTAACTTTCTCTGGAGTCTTTCTAATGTCTAAGTGCCTCTGACTATTTCGTAGTCAAAATGCATGTGGCAAGAAAACAAATTGCCCAACAGTGGATTTCTTTTCTACAACAGTGGTTTTACTATTTAGAAGGAAAGAAGCAGGTTTGGAGTGGTGTTGGTTTAAGGCTTGGATGGCAGGTTATGTGGCTGACTATAACAGCTTCATGCTGAAATTTGTAGACAGTATTTCTTTCCTGAATAAAATTGTTCGGCATTTCCACAGTCAGGTAAACTTTATTTCTATTCAAGAGCCACAAATGACCTCCTTGATTTTAAGAAGAATTATCCTTTTCTCAGCAACCCAGTTTCTTGAATTACCAAATTTTAATAGCTAACTGGCTTTTTTTCCTTTTTTTTTTTCTTTTTTTTTTTTTTTTGCAGATCTGTAATAAGTACAGTTTTTAATAACTGGTCTTGAATGCTGATAAAAGCTCATACCTGAGTTTAAGCCTGACTGAAATGTGCTTTTTTGAGGTGCTACACAATGTAGACACACTTTTATTCAAGGCTGTGGATTCAAATTCTTGTTCTTCCACAGATTTAGTGTGTTCTTCTGAGTAAGGACTTTGAAGTACTGCTGACCATATATTTTTTCCTTTACAGTCTGCTTAACAGCCTCTGAGGGGCAGGGGTTGTTAGCATGTATTTATATCAGGATGTGAATTGCATACTACAGAAATCAGCAGAATTTATTTTCCTGCTTGTTGACTCTTCACACCTACCTTGCCTTTCTTTCCCTTGACCTGTTATATTACCCTTTTTGATCTAAGGGCCTCGATCACCATGGAGAGTTGAACTCCTAGGATTAATCCTCATCCTCTGGTCTTTTAAATTCTGTTCATTCCTTGGTAAAAAGTGCTGTTCAGACATGTTTCTCTGTTATAAGTCACCACCAGTGTTAAATCTTCATGGCAAAACCAGAACCTGACACATACCTATGTCTTTCCTCCTCCCTTTTCCTCATAGTTTCTGGGCCCTAAAGAGAATCCATTTTTTGTGGACATTTACCTGTTCTTATTATAGACCTATTTATTGATTATTGACTTCCAATCTGAAATCTCTTCTGAGGCAGCCTCTCACTTTACCCTCTGAGTTAATGTAGCATCTGCAGATATGAAACTTCTATTTTGGGATAAATTCAGATGTGCTGAGTATACCCTATGGGGTATCACCAGTTTTCAAATAGACCAGGTAGAAAAAAAAAAATCCACTTCACTAGAAATGTAATAATTCCTTTTTTCCACCCCTGTTTTCACATGGGGACATCCCAAGTTTTTAAAGGAAGACAAAACCAAAAGCTATGTTAAGATCAGTGCAAAGAGGTGCTTGCCTGCAGTAAACAAGGGTGTATCTATCTCTACTTTGCAGAGTGAAAAGGATTTCTCAGTTTTGTGTGGAGATAGGAGATGGGTGGAAAATCCATTTCCTCTGCAGCTACCCTGCTTTCAGTGCAGGCAGAGCTTTCCCACAGACCTCTTCAGTCTGGAAAATGATCAGCAAAGACTGGGAACAGCCCCGTCAAGGTCAGATGCTTTTGTATCTGGAGAGATGCAGTGCTTGCTTCTAGTTCTCCAAGTGCCAAGTTACCCCAGTTTTTTGCTTTCCTTCCTTCTCTTTAGATTCAACACTATTTTTTTGATCAAAAATTAATTCCAGATATTACAGCAGTGGTTTCTTCCAGCTGATCACGCAGTTCCTGTCTAGTGGTCTTGATCAGGTTTTTCCTTTCACAACAAAAAAATCCATTTGGGGGCTGAAGAAATTTTGAAAATTAATAGACTCGGTTTCAGAAACTAGAATTTTCTTTTGAAGCCACAAAATTCCCAATCAGTTTCCAGTAGGGAGTCAGGTTTCCAGGGCCAGTGGGAGCTAAGCCTGGCACACCAAGTGAGATTCTCACTCCCTTCTCTCTAGAGGAAGAGTTGCAGAACAGGCCAAGTGTTTGGGCTTTCAGACAGCAAACTGCAAAACTGTGGCTACTGGCATCATTTGTGCCTTTCATATTTCATCCAGCAATCAATCTCCTTATATCATCAGCTAGGAGAAGAGAGCTAGATGAAAATCATGACTAAGGATGCGAGTGGGAAAAGTGGGGATCTGCTATTTGGCTCAGATTAGCAAAATCTGTCCATGTTACGAAGGGCATGTGGTAGTAGAGGCAGGATTTTTTCTTTTTTCTCCCAATGCAGCCCTATAGCTTTATCCTTTTCCTCCTGCAATCTCCAGATGATGCAAGTGCTGCTATAAATAATATTTCAGCTTTTTATAACTTCAGACACACAGATTACCTCCCCAGCATCCTTTCATTGCTGAGTGTGGGTGAAAAAAAAAAAATTAAAAATGTGCTTTCCACTCATCAAATTCAGCCTATTTCAGTAAAAGAACTATGTGGAAAAAGAAAGGCAACAATGATTGCACGGCAATGTTCATACTCTTTGGGTGAAGGATTATATTTTGCTAAACCTTCCAGGAAAATAAACCTCAGGAAAACAAGAATGTTTTAGAGAGGTAGGAGCTCTTTTGTCACCAATCAATGATATTTTGGCTTGCTATGATTTCTTCATTGCCTGTCTCCATCTTCAGCAAGATACATCACTCTGAGTAATCTTGCTTTTTTTGGCCTCTTTGCCTATTGATTTAGCTAAATTAATAGCAAATCAATCAGAAAGTCTGGCTTCCAGGGATATTTTTATTTGTTTTTCCTCTGAAATTGTGGCTCATGTTTGATGGATACATCTAGAGTGACAAAAAGAAAGGAAAGGTGAAAACAAAAATATCTGGAATAAACTTGTTTGGAGGAATCGTTGAGACTGGGGCTAGAGAGAATCAGGAACCATATTTTTCATGAGCAAATACTTCCAAGTTCATGCCAACAGCTGCTCTCTCTGCTGTTTTGAATAACAGGAATTTGAAGATATTTAGCCAGAATTTGCTTTTTGAGTTGAAGGGGTAAAAAGAGGGAAAGCAACACATCTAATTTCTGAATCATCACCAGAGCAGGAGCACCTGCTCACTCCCTGTCACCATTAACTCAGAGGAGCCCACAGTGGCTGTGCTCCTAATTTTGGCACCTCAGTTTAGTGGCTATGGCTGTCTGGAAGGCATCCCAGATTATGTCCTCTTTTCCACCTTCTTCCATTCGTACTTGAATGAACACAGCTCCTGCAACCATACTCGCAGGATCATGAGTTACTTAAATGTGCTGAAAATGAGGTGTAGCAGGGAGATACTAAATGATCCTGTGGAGTATCATTATCACTGGGAGCTCAAACAGGTGAGACATGGCTAATTATACCACCCTGTCCTCAGCCTTCAAGATGACTGGAAATTTGCACTGAGGGTAAGAATTTGATTCGATTTGTGAAAAAGAAAATTAGCCTGTATCAAATAGCCTTCCTTTAGCCCATTCTTTATTCTTTCTAAGCAATTATCTGCCAACCAGGGAGGAGACTGGTTCCTTTCTTTCCATCCCACAACACAAAATCTCTTGTTCAGTCCCTTTGACACAGACCTGCACATTCTCAGTCATGAGGATATTAGTACTTTACTGCTGAGACCCAAGTTCTGAGCTGATAGGATTTATGCCCCTTAGTAAGGGAGGACATTGGGCAATACTCAATATCTGAATTTTTTTTAGCAACCCTGAGGAGGCAAGACATGAAACAGGAGGAAGAGCTGTGTACTTAAGGTGGTCAAGTAGTGTCCACCAGAGGAATTGTCAGTGGAAGAGTTAAAAAAAAGTGTAGATGTGACACTTGGGGACATGGTTTAGTGGTGGAGCTGGCAGTGCTAGATTAATGGTTGGATTCAATATTAGAAGCTTTCTCCAACCTTAATTATTCCATGGGTTTATGACTGAGAATTCTCTACTGGGAAATGTTGATTCAAGGTCATGGAAAGTGGCTTGAGAGTGTTTTGATTTCCCTGGGCATTTTGACTGGCATCCAGTGGGGCCGAAGGGGAAATGTAGGTTCCAGGGAATTACAAAATCACTGACCTGGTCTGTGAGACCCAGGTACACAGAGTAAACATGGGTGTACAGAAAAAAATGTTCCCTGTACCCTACAGGATTAAACATCTACTGTAAAGTGGTCTGCAAGAGAGCAAAAAAGCACTCCTTCACCTCCAGGTATGACTCTTGAAAATCCTACTTTTGGCCTAAATTAGTATCAATAGAATTACCATTATTAATATTAGCAACCACAGCCTTTTTTATTTTTGGCAGGCATTCATTTCATCAATTTAAAGGAAAAGTTAGTGGAAAGAGGGAGGAGTGACTCAGTTCCTATTAACGTCCTCTTTGTCTCGTAGCACACATGGAATTCATATGGATAGCTAAAACTGCTGAAAAATATGAAAGGTGATTATAAATAGAGCATCAAAAGGTAGAAAATACCAGATAGAATAATTACATTGTCATATTTTTATATGAAAATTATTTTCCAGGCAAATGTTGCCTGTTTGGAGAAGTTGAAAATAACTATAAATACATCCTTCTGCATGTCACCGAACAAAACAATTTTAAAGTTTAAACCCCATTATTTTAGAAGAGCTATTTATTTCAAGTAGGTGGCAATTTTCTTCCCCTCCCCCAGCCCACAGTATTCAGTAGCTATTCACCTCTCACAATTTTCATCTACCCTGTTCTTTAGAATCCAATTGCAACCTTTAAAGTAGTCATCTATTTCTAATGGAAATCCCCACATCCAGCTCTTTGAGCTGCTTTTCCAAACTCTTAATAAATTGCCTCAGGTCGTAGAGTTAGTAATGACACTAAGTGGTGGAGGCCTTTCATGAAATGTTCTGAACCTCAATTCTCTCCTCACCCTTTCTTTTGTCCACTGCTGCGTGCATTTTCGCAGATTTCCAACAATTGCACAGTCAAGTGGAACTGATGACTTTATTCTCCCACAACAGAATTTGGGAAATTTGCCAGATAAGTGGGTATGAGAAGGAGCGTGTAAACGGGGTCAGCTGAAGTGGAATTGGATCTTGAAAGAGCAGTAAATACTCAGCTCCCACAAAGTACTTTTCTTGTCAAGAGTGATCTCTTCAGGGAGAGAAAGAGGAAATCCGAGGGTGACTTATGTTACTGATCTTGCCTCCTGCTGCTGCCTTACAAGGGGTGTCTGTGGTGAGCTGGAAGTGTTTGAAAGCCAGGTGGGTGCTCTGTGGGCACACTCCTTGCAGGAGTGTGGAATGAGAGGTGACCTCAGAGGGTGCGAGAGCATCCTCTGTGAAGAATCTCAAGTGTGTCCAAGTGCCTGCCTGAGGCGCTGGAGCTGCTGGCTGAGAAATGGCTCAGGACAATGAGTCTCAGGTAATTACTGCCTTCCCTGGTACACAGCCCTTGACATAAAGGAGCAATAATTCTACAGGCGACATTTGATTGCAAGTTTCTTCAGAACCTGTAAAATGGCATAAGATGGACACTCAAGAATGGGGCATCAGAAAAATCACAGAATACTTTGTGCTGAAAGGGACCTTAAAGCTCGTTTCACACCTGTGCCATGGGCAGGGACACCTTCCACTGTCCCAGGTTGCTCCAAGCCTCATCCACCCTGGCCTTGGACACTTCCAGGGATCCAGGGGCAGCCACAGCTTCTCTGGGAAACCTGTGCCAGGGCCTCCCCACCCTCAAAAAGAAGAATTTCTTCCCAATATCTAATCTAACCCTGCCCTCTGTCAATATTAGGTGAGAGAAATGCTTTGCTGAGATGACAGTATTCTGGAACAGAAGGCTATACGGACACCACAAACAAAGCAGGCATCCTATTAAAAAAGATTGTGGGCGTGTAGTGTATAAGTACCCAATGTTGTCCTTAAGAGGGCAAATGCAGCCCTGAACAGCTCAGCAGTGGAATTCTCAGGCAAAGCAGGGAAGCAATGTTTCTTGGTAAGGAAGATGGAATCTTAGGGCTGGTTTCAACACTTTAAAAGAGTCTGTGTGTGAGTCCTAAAGCAACCAGAGAAACATTACAAGCACGATTTAGAGCAGGGAAACCTGTCCCACCATGAGAAATTTAAGAAGTCCAATCTATCCAGTTTATCCAGGAGTATATTAAGAGGTGAATTGGTCATGGTCTACAAATACCTATATTAGGAGGAAATTTTAGAAAACAGACAATTCTTTAATTATGGAGAGCAAATCTTAATGAGATTTGGTATTCCGAACCAAAGCTATTGTGAACTCAGAGTAGGAATGCAGAGTACATTTTTAACTGGGAAGATAATTAACCATTGAAACAGTTTAACTGAGTATATGGAAGACTTTCTGTCACTTGAAAATGAGCTAAAGATAAACTATTATTTAAACTCAATTAAGTGCCTGGTGCAGACATAGCTAGCATGGTTTTGTGGTCTGGTGTTACGCACATCAGATTGAGGACTATGACTATCTATTCTAAATTATAATTCTTCATTAATCATTTCTGTATCAAAGGGATACTTCTTTAGAAAGGGCAGGAATTGCTCTGAAGACTGCAATTAAGAACACTACATTATCACATATTTAATTCTATTGAACCATAAATGAGCTATAACATTTAAAAGGCTTTAAGAAATAAAACCCTCTGCATTGCTCTGGGCTTGCTATTTCTGTCCTGAATAGTCAATGTTCACAGATTCATCCTCTGGTTTTTAGCCATCATCAGCCATCTGACCTTGCTTCAGAACCTCATCTTCAGGAACAATAGTATGGGAAATGATCTTTCTGTTCCTCTGCTGTTCCCTGGGATCAAATCCCCACCTCCTCTGAAGGGACAAAAGAAGTGTTGGCAAGACTGATTTTGTTTGTTTTAGAGCAGGCTTTTAAAGAATCTCATGACAGCACTGCCATCTTCCATGCCAGCTTGTCCACGCTGACGTTAGTCACCTGACTGTCAAAAATCCTTTGAGAAAATCCTCGCCTGGTCATAGAATAAAAATCTGAAATGTTTGCTGCTGCCAGATCATTAGTGATACAAGGAAGAAACAGAGGGCTTGTGTATGAGCTCTGCATCACAGCTGTAATTTTATAGAGCTGAGGAAAAGCAAATCCCCAGACTACAAACCAATGCACAACCACTGGTGATGAAGAGGTTCATCCTTATCAGAAGATAGGATGATATCTTATCTGCAGGACAGAAGAAGTCACTGACACCAGCAGGACACAGGGACTTGTCTTTCTAAAATATAAACCTGTCCTTGCTAAAGGAGTTTCTCACCATCAACGTCTTGAGAAGTCTGCTGCCGTTCATGCAATGTTAGAGTGAGGCATGAAAGAGATTGTGGATTAATTATTATTCCTTACACTAAGGAATACATTCTGCAGTATCGAGTCAACCCACCACTAAAATCTGTGCTAACTTCAGAGAGTTCAGTACTTTGTAGGTTTTTCCATGCAAGATCAATGGGTTCCAAGGAAAATCTGCAGGGGTTTCTGCTTCCCTCAGGCATCTCACTGCAAATACTCCTTTCCTAACCTGGCTACAAGAGAAGTTGGAGCACAGAAAATGTACAGAGCCTTAAGAAGATCTTGCAAACAATTGTGGTGGGAGCAGAACAGTGAGTCTCTCTGCAGTAACAAGACATTTGAAAGGTCTGCATGAACATACAAGTGTCACAAACTGCTTCTGCACCTACTGAAATTCTTTGGACCTTCAAAAACATTCAGTTAAATGGAACACTGTATTTTAACAAAATGAAGGAGTCCATAAACAGAGATATACAGATTTTCCAAAGGTTATACAGATAAAAAAATAGATTCCCTATTGCCAAAAGTGAAGCTATTTGGATCAGAAATGTTATAAAATCAATCCGCACACTGCAGTTGTGTTTACTTTAAATGTTAGATGAGAGGTAAACAAATGAAAAAACAATGGTGAAAGGAAGGCTGTGGTTTATTCTTTAGAAGATGAAATACACTTATAAAGCTCATTTTTCATGAAGGGAAAACTTAAAAAGGACCTTTGCCTACACCACAGTGGAAACAATCTGTTGTTTTCAGCCTGGACCATATAATTTCCATTGGATTAGGATATTGGTTTTAAGTAGTTTGGTCTCTAAACCAATATTCAGACATTCTTTTTTTTTTTTCTCTTCCCTTGGTAACTTTGCAAACTTTTGTCTCTGAGCCCTGTGTATTTGTTGTGGTTTTGACCTCCTGCAGTGGGTTGAACTTCTCTCTGGAAGGGACAGAGTCAATGTGCCACAAAACCAACATGCAAAACCACTGGGGGCTTGGGTGGCTAAATGAGTCACTACCCAAAAGTCTGCTTTTTACTGTATTTGGGGTGAATGCAGCTTCCTTTCCCCTGTGTTTATGAGAATGGATTACCTTGAGGTCTTACAAAAAGCTGTGGCATGTTCCTGCTACCCGCTGGGCAACTGAGAGCAATTAAACCATGCTTGCTTTTCGTAAGACAGGTAATTATCATAAATTGAGTAACTCATAGCCACAAAACAACTGAACAAAGCTGTGGACTCTGGAGGTCTCCTCTCGCTCCAAGACACTATGATTCTCATACTTCACTCAGTTTAAACCATCCTAAAATGATGGTTTCCTTATCCAGGAGTGAAACAAACCTACAGTTGCAGCTTTATGGTAATGCTGTTATTTGCCCCCCATAATTTCATCCCTTTTCACATTCTTCTGGTACAGCTCCTCTGAGAAAGGATTCTTCCCTTGTCATTCTTCCTTTGTTAAGACAATGTCAAAAAATAGATCAGATTATCTTCTCCCTCTACCCCCAGGCCCCCAAGGAAACCATCCTTCCAGCCCACACAATTCAGTCTTGATAAAGCAGTGTTTTCAACAGGAAATAAACTGGTTGTGTGACAAATTTTCAGCTGGTTCTAACAAGAATTGGCAAAGGCCACAGTATGATGACAATTTGTTTTCTCTTAGAGCATTTCCCCATCCACTATGGGAACTACTCTTGCCTTTCAGTTGTCCTTCCATCTGCTGACATCTAAACCTCCCCACAGGAAACACCTGCCTGAGCTGGGAAAGGTGGTGGGAAGTTTCTCATGGTGCTATGGGAGAGTTTGAACAGAGAAGGAGATCCGAGACCTTTTCATCAATTTTTGGGCTTTCTCTTCCTCGGCCTGCCTTTTTCTGTGGCCAAGGTCTTGAAAGACAAAACCCCAGCTTGAGCTACGTATTTTCCAACTCAGCTGTGTCTGCCAGCACTAAAAACTCAATGGCAACCTTCCTCCTGCAAACATCCAGAATGGATGCATGGAAATTAGCAAGAAAGGGAGTCACAGAGTGGACACATCCATTAGCCTCTTATCTTCAATAAGTGCCATCAGAAAATCAGCTCATTCTTGTGCCATGCTTTGTCTCCACATTGGTACAGGATGAAACAGATTGTTCCAATAACGTAGTCAACGATCACAATTAAAAAACGAGGCCCTAAAATTATTATGACATTTCTCAGAAGCACAAAGGATGGTGAAGAGACGAATTTCTACTGAAAATCATTGGAAGAGAGACCTTGATTTTTATTAATCTTTTTGAAATATTACCTGGTCACTTAAATACTCATGGAAAGGATTATTCTTTCAGATTTATGAGAGAAAAGTGGGGAGCTGATTCATTGGTGAGAGTAGGAATGTAAGAGAGAAAACTGAAGTCATCAAGAGGAGGGAAGGGCTATAACATGTATGTGTCCATGAATATATCTGTTGCACTTCGTGGGGAATACAATTATATTCTTGGATGATAAAATGTTAAAAAAAAAAAAAAATTTGCAGACTGCAACAACAAATTTGGGACCTTGAGGCCATGGGGTGTGACCAACACTAGAACACAAGCTGACCTAACCATTAATGCTCTCAGTTAGTCCTGCAATGTCTTTCACTGCAGAGTCACAGTTTGGACTCAAAAACTGGTTTGATTTCAATATTGTAATACAGTGTTTTAAGGGAACAGAGGAAAAAGAGTTTGTTCCTGCCTCAGTTATTCTAATGACAGCTGGTTTTGAGACCAATTAGACATAATTTAGATATAAGCTTTGCAGCTCGGACTGAGGGCCTTCAGAGAGAGGATGGGTATGCTCTGCACATCCATGCCTGTACTCCATCCAGGCTGTTGGATAGAAAGGCCAACATGATGCATACATGTAGCAAGATTTTTCAGTGCTGACTTCTCCATGCCTAGGAAAACAACCTGCAAGGCCCTCACATCTGCCACTGCTCACCAGATGAGCAGCAGCACATCAGTTATTTCCCCATCAGCTTTGACCTTCTGATGGCTTTGCAGATGAATGTTTTGTCAGTTAAGGCTCTGGTACATTTCCAGAGGTTTTTGCTTCCAGCCTTGTCACTTTTCCTGAAAACCATGGCTTGTGCATAACACAAGGGAAATTCCAACATTTTACACAGATTCCTTGATAATTTCGACAGAAGAACTAATGGTTTTTTTGCCCATTTATATTGATAATAAGCACGGTGTGACCTCCTGTAAAATCAGTTTTCCATCAAGCAATGGAACTCCAAGGATAAAGTTACTGCTTCAGGCTCAGCATCCTTTGCTCCCCATCCATCTTTCCCAGATGTGGTTTTCTCTTTTAGTCTCGTCTGCATACTCTTCTAGATTATAATCTCTGGTTCTGAAATACTCTCACTAAGTCATGAAAAGGTCAGCTTCTTCTCTAGTTTTTGCTGCTGTAATTCTTTGGAGGTCATTAAGATAACACCAGTTTTTTACCAAAATAACTGGCATGACAAGGTGACCACAGTGCTCTTTCCCAAGCTCAGGATAAGCTCATGTCACAACTGTGCTTTTTTCCTTATCTCAGTTTTACTCCATGTGTAGCCCTTCCCATCTGGAAACAGGTTCAAAGTGAGCTAAACCTTCACAAGGCTAATGGAGAAATCATCTTGCAAATCTAGAAATAAACTAGAAAATGGCTGTGTCTTCCAAGGATTTGGGATAATTTCACAAGGCATAAAGGCCCATATTATGTCTGATTGGAAAACAATTTTTTTCAAATATTATTTTAATTCAGTTTGCAAAACTAACTATAAATTCATAGTCTTGGATAAATATTGTTATAAATCAGACATCTAGAATATAGAGGATAGGATGAATTATATCAGGCCAGAAAAATACCTCCAAATAAATACTTCTTGCTCCTAAATTTCAGCTTTCTCAGTATAAAAATTTTCCTTAAAATTTAGTGATTGTCTAAGCATTGCAAAATGAAGAAGTTCTTATGGTGCATTCTACTCATATATCTTGATTTTTAGCCTTTTGCAAATTTTAATCATGCATGTGTCCATGTCATAGGATCTATTCAGACCCATTTTCCAAGAGAAACTTCCAGAGAACTATCTTTCATTCAGTTTCTTTAGAGCTTCACCCACCAATGAAATCAACTGATTTTCAAGAAGGATATGATGCTGTGATAGATGAATACTGCAGCAATCAAGAAAAAGTTGACACTGTAAAAAATCCAGTAATTTGCTAACATGGCAAAGAATTTCAGCATAAATTTTTCTGGAAAAGTAGCAGCGTTTTTCCCCATTACTGAGAAAAAAAAAAAAGATAATAATAATAAAAAAATTAATCTCTATTTATACCCCTGTGGCCAGCACATTTAATAAGCTTTGCAGTTGTAGAAAACCTCAAAAATTCAGTGAGTTTTTCAGCTTCAAAGTTCTGCTCGGCGCTCTGAAGGCTGCTGACTTCTCGTTAGCCCCATGGGCTGATGGAGGGTCAGGCAGATTGAGGTGGGAACACTCATTTTTCCACAGCTTGGCCTCTGTGACAGGGACTGACTTTGGCACATGATGCTCAAGAAGTTTCAACGTTTTTGTGAAAGTGCCGTGGAACAACATGTACTTAACACCCATCAAACAACCACGAAAAATTTATAATTCCGTAGCTAACCCAAGAATCATTTGACTGTATGAAAATCAACTCAGCAATATCAGCAAAGTATCGAGTCACCCGAGTCTACAAAAATAGCTTAACCTTCCTTCAGAAAGAAGTGGTTTCTAAGCTTAGACTAGAGTCTGGATTTGGTGGTATTGGTATTTAAATTGCAATTTGGGAGTTTTTATCCAATAATAGTGGAAAGCAATGCAGCTGCCCGATGTTATGACATTTTTCCCATTTGTCCTGGGAACAGAAATTGGATCTCTTTCATGTCCAGATGCTACTCATCACAATCAGAAAAATATGATCATAATTAACCTAATTGCTATTCTCATCAAAAAAGGCCACAGGGACAAAATTTCTGCTAGTGGTTATGCCTTGCCATTTGTGTATGAAATAAGCACACTTTCAGAGAACCATAGAAACACAGAATTATAGAATGGTTTGGATTGAAAAGGACCTTAAAGCTGATCTCATTCCAACCCCCTGCCATGGGCAGGGACACCTTCCACTGTCCCAGCTTGCTCCAAGCCCTATCCAACCTGGCCTTGAATATTTTCAGGGCTGGGGCAGCCACAGCTTCTCTGGGCTACTTGTGCCAGGGCCTCACAATCTTTAGGCAGTTCACTTGTTTCTTTCTGAGATCTATTTGATCAGAGAAGACTGGTAGGAATTTTGTTAAAAAAAAAAAAATCATCTTTCATGGTGATAATTTTATTGTATGACTTAATGGTTTTGGAATTGCAATAGCTACTTCAGGAAAAGCTATACAGGCAGAATAAAAAGAACGTGTGTTGTTCCTGTAGGATCAGGAAGCCTGAAGTTTCACAGGACCATTTTTAGTTAAAAATCTAAACTGTTGATATCCCTTCAGTTGTTTTCACACCGAAGAAGATGTCTTTCCCAGCTAAGTCTCTGTCACAGATACCTCACAGTCCTCCTGGACAGATTTTCTGAAGAATCAGAGTGCATGAGCAATGACTACTGCACTCAGAACAGCCCTTCAGCAGCTCTGGCAAATGCATTCAACAGGTCAGGAACTCAATTCCAGGGTGCCTCCTACAAGTGGTTCCCTGCTTGAACAGCTCCTTTGCCTTTTAGAACAAGGGGTGATGAAAAGGTGAAGAACAAGTGAGAAGCTGCAGAAGGTGACTCCTCTCTTCAGAAGCCAGAGCAGTATAACAAAATAAAAAGTGTCTGATGCACAGCTGACCCCAGGAGGGTTCATCTGCAACCTTGATTATGTACATCAGCTGTGTCTTTTTGACTACTGCAAATAAAACAGAGTGGGAACTCAGAAATCAACTGCCTTACAAGATAAATTAATAATGTAATTTTTTCCCTACATATACGGATTTCCTCCATAAAAGGAATCTACCTTTGGATGTATAAGCTGATATTTGTTTTTCCTCCATTCCTGGTTATTAATAAAGAAAGTTTTGAGTATTGCAAGGGAAGGAATGTATGAAGGTTGATGGTCCCAATAGAAGGTGAGTTGTGTATCTAATTCCCCGAAGGTCCCTGCAAATATTAAACAGAAAATTTAGCAAGACCTCATGAAGGCTGCCAAAAAATAATAAAATTAGCCCAAAAGATTCATGGATTTGTGGATGAAATCCAGCCTATTTTTTTAGCCAACAGTTTGTGAATATTGGTGAAGGCCCTCTTCTCAAGGACATCACGAAGTCTGCATTTAGTGCTCACAAATAGTATCCAGAAACCTACATCTCAGGAGATGCAAAAGTATAAATAGGGCCTGTTAGATTAAATGATCTAATCTCACATTTTGCATATTTAAAAAGCAGAAAATACTGTGGTGCCTAGTTTAAGAAAAAAACTTGTGCTTGGCCAAAGAACATCCCACAAAGCACTTGCTCTGGACTTGAAGTCATCCTGATGCCTTAGGTTTTAACTTTTCTATGTTCCCAGCCCTGCAGTGCCCAGTGTAACTCTGCAGGTCCCTGGAGCTCGTTCAGTGCTGTTCTCTCATGCTCACACTGACATAACAAAGCCTCTCCAGCTCGCTCTCCAAGGACACCCAGACCCTCCTGGGCCCAACAACTGCAAACCTTCATCTTGGGGAGAGGGGGGCAAGCTTGGGCAAATTCCATCCTTGCCTGGCTTCTGCTTGGGGAATTGATGCTGATATCAAAGTGGGAAGAACTCGGGAGCTGTCATTGTCCATTTTGGGATGCACTGAGGCAGGAGCCTCTGGAGGCCAGAGTGTGACCTCTGAAGGCCTTTCAAATAAATCCTCCTTTATTCATTTATTCCTGCCTAGTGTCTGTTTCTAGGGAGCCATTTAAAACATCAATCCAGCAAAAATACATCTGATTGAATATTGCCGTCTGCAATATTTATTCTCCATCTCAGCTTGAAAGTTAGGGGTAAAAGTAGAAATATTTGGGGAAAAGTACAACTCATTCTGCAACAAACAATTAACATGGGTTAAGGACATGGTGCCTATTTCCTCACAGTGCCCATTTCAGACCCATAGCAACCTTCCCAACAAGTTGAGCAACTTTTGTTTGGGTGTGGTGGTCATGAGAACCTTTAGTACAATGGAACATGATTTTCAAATACACGTATGGGCAAGACCATACATTATTGCAACTAATCCTGCCTATTAGAAAAAGAAAGAACATTGCAGATATTTGCTTGCTCCGCTGTTGCTATTTTGTAAACTTGCTTACAATGCTTTTTACTGATTTGGGCATTTAAGACAATGTGGTTAAAAAAGCCGCAGTGGCATTAAATATGAGGGCTACACTAGAGATGGAAGATTTCTTAATTTTCTATACTTACAGCTCAATATATTATTTCTTCTGGAACAAAAATAATTTATTTATCTATATTCTCATATGCATGAGCTGGAGTTTGCCGATGATGTAATTTACACAGCTCACTAATCCCTCACACATACTAATCTTACCTTCTGAAACTATAAATTAGAAACATAGTTAAATTCTTGTATTTTCCTTAGAACGTGGGTGCACAGGGAGGAGTTCAAGTGCATAAGAAAGCCTTTCAACTGGTCTACTGAAGGACCAGGTGTTCAGCCTGCAAATTTCCCCTAAAAATATAACTAAAGGTGGGTGTGAAGAATTAGAATGTGGCTGTGGCTTTAGAAGTTCCTTAAAAAAAAAGAGGAGAGAAGTAAGCTTTATTTCCCACAAATGATTCGATAGTTAAAATTCACATTTCATTTACAGCCCAATAATATGTTCTATGCACACACAGACATAGCCTGTCATTTTATATATGGGTTTTGTGAGGTTATAATGGCAATAAAATAACAATCCACAGTTTTCCTGAGAAGGGAGCAGTGCTCCTTGCAAAGTTTCCTCTCTCCAAGCACCACAGCCATGAAGAATGGCACTCAGATTATGTCCTGTCAATTGTTAATTTCAAATCTAGAAGTTTATTAATTTTGACTCATAGCAGAAAAGGCCATGACCAATTATTATTCAGGAAAAAATCCTGCTGTTTAGCCAAAGAACTGCACCGAGGAATGCTGCACTTGATGTGCTTGTGATAAATGTTCACATGACAAGGTTATTTGGTGTACAGCGGCTGGAGGGGTTGTCATAGCAACCCGTGCACGATGCTCATAAATTTGATGTGTAGTTATCCTTGCTGTGTATGCAAAAAACCACAAAGCCAACTCAAGCAGTTTAATTTACAGAATTGACTATCCCTAAAAAAAAAAAAAAGGAGGAAAAGAAAAGAACAAAAAAAAAGAATAATTAATTACAAGATAATAGACCTCTTCAGATTATATTCCTTCACGAGCTGTTCAAAGCCGAAAAGACTTTTAAGATCATTGTTATGGTAGGAAGTGCAAATTTCATTAATATTGAGAAAAAAACAAAAAAAGAGCTTTCTTGAAAATCTCTGCTCGAGTATATTGGTTGTTTTCAGCTACTCATGCAAACAGCTGACTGTAAGTGAAAAAACCCTAACACCCTCTTTTCTACTTTTCTTTTTTTCTTCTTCAGAAATGCTGAGATGAAACCTTGAATCACCTGTCAAGCAGGCCATGATGAAATGCCCTCCTTTCCATAAAAGTTACGACGATAAGAAGAATCTATCATTCTACAGTTCTGTCTTGTTCAAACACAGGACAAAAATGAAGGGAAAGGTAAAAAGAACACTTGTTTCTGATGGGTAAAAAAAAGGTTTTTCTGGAGACGATAAAAACAGTAGATGAAAAAGAAGGAGACCATGGCTTTTTATGAACCAAGTCATCAAAACCTTCAGTTTGGACAAGTTCCTTAAATTATGTGTCTCAGTCTCTCTATCCATATGAGAGGGATTTGTTATTTCCATTCTCAGGAATGACTTATCAACCCTCTTTTTCCTCCCTCCAGAAGGAAAAAAATGCCTGGAAGACTGGAGATTTTAGGGTAAAACTACTTGCAGGGAGTAAGTAGTCTGAACTGATGCCTTAAATGGCTACCTAGAAACAGAGACTAGACAGGAATAAAGGAATAAAGGAGGGATTGATTTGAAAGGCCTTCAGAGGTCACACTCTGGGCTCCAGAGGGTCCTGCCTCAGTGCATCCCAAAATGGACAATGGCAGCTCCCGAGTTCTTCCCACTTTGATATCAGCATCAATTCCCCAAGCAGAAGCCAGGCAAGGATGGAATTTGCCCAAGCTTGCCCCCCTCTCCCCAAGATGAAGGTTTGCAGTTGTTGGGCCCAGGAGGGTCTGGGTGTCCTTGGAGAGCGAGCTGGAGAGGCTTTGTTATGTCAGTGTGAGCATGAGAGAACAGCACTGAACGAGCTCCAGGGAACTGCAGAGTTACACTGGGCACTGCAGGGTTGGAAAAATATAAAAGTTAAAACTTAAGGCATCAGAATCATCCCCACCAGAACAGGGGAGAGTTGTTGTGGAAGCTCTCCCTGCTTGTGTCCCTGTATCCCACACAAGGCTGCACTCAAATTAGAGAAACCAAAGCACCAAGGAGCAAGAGAAGCATTTTTCTCTTATGTCTGCACTTAAACTGATGCAAATCACACACATGTGCAATGGGATGAAAGGAGTGCCACACAGACATAGACATAGACAATCATAGACACATGAAGTGGTTTGGGTTGGAAAAGATCAAACAAAATATCACTTTGTTCCACCCCCTGCCATGGTAGAACACCTTCCCCTTGATTAAGTGGCTCCAAGTCCCATC
>VZRF01015386.1:275651-348381 GCA_013396875.1 Vireo altiloquus | reverse complement strand
GCTTTGGGCAAGGATGAGCAGTCCAGAAGGAAAAAGGTTTATAACATTTTTTTCAAAAATTCTATAATCCGCCTTATCTGCTGTGTTTCCTGCATTATTCCTGCCTCTGAAATATTCTGATCCGTGTTGGTTACATAAGCCCCCGTCCTGATGAGTTGTACTCAGCTAGCTGGGCAACCTAAACAGGAGTGTGCAACTTCCAGGTCATTAAAGATAAACAGCTCAGCTTGATTTCTATACACTCAGATCTGCTTACTGGTTCAAGAGCATTAAAAAAAGAAAAAAACCAAAACACCAAACAAATACTGTTTTGAATCTTGATTTTGAAGGAGTCACAGACTGCTTCTGAATGTCCAAGCCTGTAATCGTCTCCTCTCACTTCATTTCTCAGCAAATGTGTCTCTCTAAACAGAGAGGTTGAATTTATTTCCAATAAATTATTCACATGGGGTTGGTTATTACTATTCTACTGAATGCAGGACTGAAAAGTTTGAATGATATTTCTTAATGGATGGACATGTATAATGGAAAATGTAGGACGGAATCTGGAAAATTCATATGGGTAAGGTGTATATCATGGAATGTGGTTTTTCCTTACAGACAAAAAGCTGGATGACATTTCTTGGTCTGTATTTAAGCTAGATTAGATCAAGCATTAGGAAATGCAGTGAAAGTAATAATATTTGACTGACCTGTAGATTACTAGGTACCCTAGAAGAAGGTGGAAGAATCGTGGGAGAACTTTATGAGATTTTAGCATCTATAATTTTGACAATGATGCCCCTTCCAATAATTCAGCCTGAAGTCACAGGCCACTTGAGTACAATGAGGATAAAACCTATCAGAATGCATTCACTTTGCTTTACTCTTACTCAGCACAAAAGAAGGCATCTCAGAAGTAGTTCTTTCAATAACACCACATCTTTGCCAGAAAATCTTACCTCCAAAGAGACCTAAGATTTTTCCCTGGACAGGCTGAAGAACCCTGCTGATTCTGACCCCCAGGAACATTAGGTGACCGAATGTCAGATATATTGGGCCATAGTTGCTGAACGCAGTAAAAATAAGTGACAAAACCTTGAAATCAACTGAGAATTTTAGGGGGAGTTGGTGTAAATATTGTAAAATGTGAGTGATGTGTTCACCTACTTGGTGATGTTTTTTTCACAGGTCTGTAATACCCTCTGCACATTCCTGTGGCTGCCATTAATGCCAATGGGAGTCACAAGCCAACAAGTGTTGCGGAGGGTAAAAAGAGGTCAAGGAATGCATCCACCTTGAGCTGGATTTGGAACCCAGCTGCACGGGTGTAAATGAAGATGTGAAGTGACTTTTCTGTACTTTCTGCCTGTGTGAAAGTCAACAGAGTTGCCTACAAGTTAAAAGAAGGTTATAGTAGATTAGAGGTATATTTTCTAAGTTTGTTTTAGGCAACCTAAACTATATAACAATTCTATATTATATTCTATATAATAACTATATGATGCACACCTTAATTTCTATTTGTATACGTATATGTGCCTTTTAGTGTTCCTTACAAACACATTTAACATTTCTGTGTATTTGTTGTGGTGGGCGGATGGTAGGTGGATGGTAAGTGCTGCAACCTTCTGGAAGAGTCTCTGTATGAAATTGCTCGGTTGGTGCTGATGCCGGAATGAATTTTGCTTTTTCTTTTATACCCCTCTTGCACACCCTTTTATACAGTTTTATGTATTCTTAGTGCTTTTAGCCTACATACTTGTAACTTTCCAAGGCTGATAACTCAGCTCAGCCCCACGGCACTGTTAAACCAGGAGACCAAACATCCTGGGAGCCCCAGACACCAAGGGCCTCTCCAGAACATATTTTTGTAAACTAAGATAAGCCCATCAAAGGAAAAGGTTCCTCAGAATGGGAGGTTCACTTGAGCCTCTCATTGGGGAATCTTTGATAAATATGTTAATTTTGCAAGGCCTATAAGTGTGTGTATTTCACTGTGACAGGGGTGCATTTTTGGGGTATTCCACCTGTACCAAGTGCTGTACCCAAACATCCTGAAATACCTACCGAGGTAAAAACACCTTTTCCCCATAAACCGTGCTTTGGTTTTAATTTTAAGGTCAGGAAAAGGCAACAGAGAGAAAGCATCAGGGACCAATAATCTGAGGGCACAGAGGTGGGACACAGGCGGGGCCAGGGTACAGGATCCAGTGGGGAAATAGAGAGGGAGTGGCTGAGGAACAAGGGCCAGTGGGGGAGCAGGGAAGGGAGAACATTCTGGGGCAGGGACATATATGGGAGAAAGGGGCAGGGAGGCCAACAGGCCAACTAGGGAAACAGAACTGGGGTATATTAACATAAAGGAACAAAAGCATCCTGGGAGAAGCCTTTTCTGTCTCCCTGAGTCTCTCTTAGGGTCTTTCCCTCCAGAGGGTGTTAGTGGTCCCTCTGTTAGTAGGCCCACTGGTCTCCATTTGTATTGGTACAGATTTTCTTTATTTTCTGTAGGAGTGCAAATGAGTGTGCAGTTCTGGGCCTTTCTTACTGATCCACGTGGAGATGCCTTCTCAAAGCTGCACGCCCACTAGACACACAGGCTCATTGTTTTGAATGGCCTGACTTGAGCTGGTTTTTGTGGTGAAGATCTTGTGTTAATTGTTCAAACAGTTCATTATTGGTTGCCTGTCTTCATTATTGGTTGCCTGTTCAGTTAATGGCTCATTTTAATCGTTATAAAGGTTCTTAATTCGATATTGTTTGGGGGATGGTAATAATAGGATTGTTCTCTGTACTAGTGTTCAGGTGGCGGGGTATGGGGTGCTGGAGTTCATGAGTTGGGTGATTGTAAAAGGGTTGGAAAGTTCTGGAACCAAAGGGTCTCTGCCCAATCATAATTCATTATCATAAAGGGATCAAGGCAGGACCAGCGAATCATTTGGCGTGCGAGAATCACCCCAGTGACAGGAGCCAACCCCCAGGACATGACAGCTTCACGAGCCAGTCAAACTACTAGTGAAGCGAGAATCACCCCACTGACAGGAGCCAATTCTCTGGACATGACATCTTCACCAGCCAGTCTGACTGTTAATAAGGGGAGGACACTGGGGGTAAGGGGTGGTGTCCCCCTTGGGGTATAAAAGAACAGTGTCCCATTTAGGAGCTGAGCTTTTCTGCCCACATGCCACCATGAGCAGAGCCCCCAGCATGCCTTCCTTTCTCTCTTGACTGTCAGGCTAATTTACCTCAATTGTCTCTGTGCAGCAAATAACTCTTCAAAATTACAATTGGCTACCTTGTCTCTCTGAGGGCTACCGTGCTAGGATGCCCTCTGTTGTTGAGACATGCCATTGGCCTTTGGCCCTAAGGAAGAGCTGAAGGTGCCTTTGAGTTTGTTATTCTTCCATATTCTCTTTTATGGACCTAAACTGGATGGATCTTGTTCTGTTATTGCCTCTGCAAACTCCTGTGAGACAAGTTGCAGACCTGGTTTCACGCAAAAAGTCACACTATGGAGTCAAAGGACATCATTCCCTTATTTCACCCGAGGTTAGAGCAGAATCTTTACCCCACAGAATTAAGGGAAATATTCAAATTACAGTATGTGGTGACAAAAAAGCAGATCTATTCTAAAGATAATTGCTGGTCTGCGTGACGTTAGGATAAATCAAATTATACAAAATGAACACCATCACATGCAAAAATTATTCCTCCTGTGATGAAATTTTCTAAGGCTGGTCACAAAGTGCCCACTTGAAACATCAACTTGTTATCCCTTTCTAATAAATTAATCAAGAAATAGTGACACAATACTATGAAAGAAAAGGCAGAAAAACATGTCCTTTGAAGCAACAACTCTACAGATCATCCAATAAATCAGCAGGGGATGGACAAGCCAGAGCCTAGTAAGCAGCAAATGGTGCTGTGCATTCTCTCTACCCCAAAACACAGCAGTGTTTTGAGGAAAACCAGTATGTCCTCTCTTACAGATAAATTCCAGGTACCTTGCAGTGCAAAGCAATAATTAAAAATACCTTTTAAGTCCCTAGTCCCTTCAGAAGCCACAAGACCTCCAGAATTTTATGAAAAGTAGTCAGTCCTGTGATAACTAAAATCTCATTGGGAGAGGGAATGACTTCTGCTGAGCATGTGAAGTGGAGCAAAAGGATGCTCTGTGCTCACAGGAGGCATTTCAGTCCTGCAACAAGCTCAGAGAATGCAGCACCCAGTAATGGCAGAGCTCTGTACAAAGCACAGCTAGCACAGAGCCAACTTGCACAGGGAACTCCCCACACTGTCTGATCTTATTAATTTATTTGTTTATTTTCTCTTGCGTATCCCCTTCCAGTCTTTCATGTCATATGCACACAACATTTTATAAAGATCAGAGAAGTCAAGCCACTCCCTTTTGGACGGTGAGGAGCTGCTAGTTTTGCTTTACACATAACAGCATCAGGCACAGAGCAAGGCTTCCCATAAAGCTATAGCAGCCATAGTGTTAGACTAACACCTATTCCAGCCTTCCTAACTCTGAGCTTGCACTCTTAGCCAGGAGCAAAATCCAAGCTTTGGCTAGAAAACATTCCCACTGAAGAAAATTTAATAGGTGTTGTTGAGCCAAGAGGTCTTCACCGTCATGGATGACTCTTTTAAAGAGGCCTGGGATCTAAAAGACTTAAAAAATGGGAAAGTAACTCACATACTGGGAAAAGAGTAGGGTATGCCTGGACCTCCTCAATGTTCAGGCACATTTTTGTATGTTAATGGAAAGGTCTGCATGTCAAGAGCAGCACACATGCCTGCACACCCTTCCTTCATTCTGTTACTGGATAGAATAAAAGATGCTTTTGTACAGTGGAAACATGAGCAGTCTGAAGGAAACTCTTTCCACTGAAGTGTTTTTGGGCCTGGGATTACCATCTTGGGTTTTACTCAGATCTCTAAATGGATTCTCCCTGGGAAACAGGAGGTTGCAAAAGCAGATGTCTGCTAGACACAATCGCCTATTTCCCCCCAAGTGGCAAAGTCACTCAATTTGCTGAGTGGGGAAACCACTACAGCACAATATATAATAACTCAAGGCATTTCTTTCAGAGCACAACATTCTTTCATTACCCACTCCCAGCCCTCAACATTACTTCAGACACACATTATTAAACCACAGCTAATTATTAAATATTTAACAAAGACTGTACAGTACGTTGCAACTACCAAGGTAGGCAGAGCTATACAGATTGATTTCTCTGTGTCTGGAGCTCAGCATGCATCAAACAGCATGGATGCTTTGAAATTTCAAATCACAAGGCCAAGTTTTGAAGGTTGATAGTGCTCAAAGGGGAGTGATTTCCTTAGCCCATGAATATTTTCATGATATTGAAGAAACATCCAGAATTGAGAGAAAATCTTGGAAGCCTAAAAAAAAATAAATCTTCAAAGTGGAAAAAATATGTGTCTCTGGTTTAGTCAAGAATTATTTTAGATAAATATAAAATATTTTACTGTCTTAAGCTACCATTATAATGTAATTCAATTTTTAAAAGGTAAATTTCTTTCAAATATAAATATTTTCATTTTTTAAATTTAAAAGGAAAGTACCTTCAAATTTTGAGGAAAACCAGAACAATTTAGGCAAAGTCAGTCTCATTCAGGGGCAAGTTTTGCCTGTGTGACCTTTCAAACTTTGGAGCTGGCAGCTTGGTGTTTACGTTTCAGCTTTAAAGACCTTTGTTTAAATCCAATTTGCTTGTCGTGTAGAATAAATGTTGGAACTTCTATTTAATCCTTTCACAGATATTTCCGCACACAGATTAATGAATTTTAAAGCCATTATGATCATCTAGTCTGACCTTCTGCATAACACGAGTCATAAAATGTCACCCAGCAATTTTGCATCAAGCCCAATCATCTGCGGCTGAGCCAAAGCTGTCGCACCACGGAGCACGACTTTCAGCATATCCAGGGGAGATGAACAGTAGCAAGAACCACACTTTGGCAACGACAATTTTTGTGGCAGAGAAGAGTATTAGCCAATTAAAGTTGCTATGGTACCAGAAACGGCAAAAAAAGTACAAAGTTACGTTTTTGATATCTTCAGATAAAGTCGAGTAGGAAGGTTCCTGTGTATTCTTTTTGGGATGGTCCTTGTTTATTAATGCCAGGGGTAAGAAATCTCAGGCACATGCTGTTGTCACTATTGCAACAGGACTGCAACCTAGTCCTCCAAGTTTTGATTCAGATTCCAGGAATATGGGCTGGGAAGGACAATTGCTGTAAGTATGGGATGAGGCTTTGAGCTGCTTGGTCTAATGGGAAGCCGAGATAGAATGGTTTGTCTTGGAAAGGACATTAAAACTCATCTTTTTCCACCCCCTGCCATGGGCAGGGTCATCTTCCACTGTCCCAGGTTGCTCCAAGCCCCATCCAGCCTGGCCTTGGGCACTGCCAGGGATCCAGGGGCAGCCACAGCTGCTCTGGGCACCCTGGGCCAGGGCCTAACCACCCTCACAGGGAACAATTTATTCCCGATATCCCATCTCACCCTGCCCTCTGGCAGTGGGAAGCTATTCCCTGTTGTCCTGTCCCTCCATGCCTTTTTCAAAAGTCCCTGCTTAAGTTTTGAAGAAATTGAGCAAATATTACAATAATTGACTTGGATAAATAATTATTATTTGCCTTCCTCTGAAGTGCAGAATTAGAGAGGTGGGATGGGAGGGAGGGAATTTGATGCTCCCCGATGGCCATGGCCAGTCCAGGGGTTTCCATCCTTCACCAGCACATTGCAGCTGCACAGCCTTCTTGCTTTTCCATCAAGGCACAAACAAGTTGTCTAGGAGCCTCATATAAGTTTTTTAATAATCAGTTGTAGAAGGGGGGTTCAATAGCTGTGATGTTGTCTCCTCTGTCTGATTTTTAGAAGCAGATGTGCTAGTAAGTATTTGACAGAGTCAATATTCAATGGAAAATTGGGAACAAAACAACATTCTCTTGTCTGAGATGTGCTTGCTCTGGTTAAACTTCTGTCAGGAAAGTTTTATCAGTTTTATCAAAAATTATCCTTTTTATCAAAATATTTTTTTCAGTTAAAATAAGGGTTGGATGATTTTTGTTCATATGAACCAGGGACTCAGATCCTATGTAGGTAGTGTCTGAGCATGTAGTACCACAAGGGGTAGGTCTGTTAATGGGGATTTTTGAAAATGTGCTTGGGTTTCTCTAAATTGGCTTTTTTTTTTTAAAAAAAAAAAAAAAAAAGAAAGAAAGAGAGAGACATTTTCAGCACAAAAATATTATTTTAATTAATTTGAAAAGTGCTGCAAAACAACGATCTTAACTCCCACCAAGCTTTGGGTAGGCTCAATTTTCCTGTTCCTTCTTACCGTGAAACTTTCTCAGAACCACCACAGATTATGGGCTTCAGACAAGAAACATCACTGTTCCTCAAAGAAATTCCAGCACCATTTCCTTTAAGACCAATTAAAAATGTGCCTGTGAATTAAAGGATTTGCTTTAAACCTTTTAAAATCTTTTTAAATTTTAAATCTTTTGAAAGACTATCTCTGGCCGTGGTGGGGTTTGATCACACCGTGTATAAAGAATGGAGACGTGAAATCTGCAGAATTTGTTTGCAATGAAGTCAGTGTGAGCTTTGCTTCAGAACAGCCCAGTATTGATTCACTGGATGGAAAAAAATCATCTGATCAAGTGTCTCTGTTTCCCATAAATTATCCAAAGCACAGAAAAAAAAGTGATCTCACTCATAATTATGGGAAGTTTATGACACATTTTCTTAAAATTGGGTCCCCTTGGGATAGACTTTGAGGAAGGCTACATGTGAGTTGCCCTTTGAATAAAAAGAAGATTTTTTTTTCTGTGGTGCTCAGCAACCAAATAAGAAAAAAAGAACTCAGAATGAAAGCCTCAAAAATTGTTTATAATTAGTGTTTTTAAGAAGACTTAGAATACTGCAAAAACCCTTCTTCCTTTCCTTCCTTGTTAATTGTACACAGCATTTCCTCTTTCTTTTTTCCTCTTACATTCTGAAAATAATTAGGAAGAGAAATTTGAAAACTGGATCATAGGTGGACTAATCATAGGGTGAATGATTGAATTTTGTGGATAAATTATGTAAGCCATCAAGCACACCTTTATTGTCTCAATAATGCATAGCCAAACCCAAACTGTGCTGGACCAAGACCTTGCATTAAGTGATGTTTGAGAAGTAGACCTTTCTTTTATTTTTTTTTTTAAAAAAAAGATGAATAATTCCCATTTTGCACGTGCTGATCTGACTGCTGCACAGAGTTGGAATAATTTCTGCCAACACTCACTGCCTGGTTTGGTTTGGGCAAGTCACACCTATAACAAGTGTTTTGGGGCTTGCGTGTAACCTGCTGGCTCTTGTTAAAGCACATTTCAGCCTTTGATGTATGTGAAACAATATTGTCAGTCCCCCTTACCACACAAATCATAAGTCTAACTAATAAAAACACAAAGACTGTGTATATAATAATGAGCTCCCAAAGGGTGGAAAGAGGGTTCTTTCACACTGAGCTGGACACAGGCACGTATTAATGCAGTTTGATTTGATCACTGGAAAATTGTGTCCTGTAATTACTAAGCAAACATGAGGTGGAATGACAGGGAAATGCAATGAAATGGGGCTCTGAGGTGGAAGATGGATTTTCAGAAAGTGCAGATGGGAAGGAACACATACAAATCCTGCAGGACTGCCTTGAAATACAAGGGACCCATTGGTTAAAAGATTAATTTTAGGCTCACTTAGTCCACCAGGACCTGTATGGGGCAGTATAGACCAAGAATTATCATGAAAGAAGTGGATTTGGGGCATGATGGTTTTCATACAGTAGGCATCACTTTTGGAAAACATCAGTTTTTTGGAATGGCCCCTATTTTCCTTCCAAAATTTTTGATTTTTTTTAAATATAAAATTCAGTTTTAATTTTAATACTTTCTAACAGGAGTGTAACAGCATTTCCCTTTATTGGATGTTATGACAACATAAAAAGTAAATTTACTCAAAGTCCTTCAGTATATTCACAAATATCACTCTCCTAAATAATGACATCAATCCCCACACCTTAATTTTTAATTTTTTTATTCAGCAGTATTGGAGGACTTTTTCCAGTGTTAAAGATACTACAAATGCACATCTCTCCCTTAGGAAGCTACTTAAATTTGGATTTTTCTGCAGACTTCTTTGGTGATACTTAAAAAAATCTGACCTGCCTTGTAGAGACTGTGTGTGCTGTGAGTAAGAAATGGAAGGATGTGCTCAAGCACTCATAAATCTTGGCTTTCCTGCCCTCCCTGACGTCTGTACTGTCAGATGGAAGGATATCATGGCAAAAATGATGCTTTCAGCATTCTTTCGCTTCCTTCATTTGTGTGCTTTAAGGTGGAAGTAGGCATAGCTGGGCAGAATTACTGAGTTTAACAAAAAGAGAGTATATTAGCAACACACATCGTGCTGGTAACAGAATGAGCAGCAAGCACTGAGCACCTCACCCCCTCAAATCCCACTCTGAAGGCCAAATCTATCTGTTTGCAAGAAGGCTCTCAAAGTTACCATTAACATGGAGAGTGGTATGCTCCTATCAGTTTTTATGGTTTGTAATTGATGGATTAGAGTCCTGACTCAGCATCTTCTCTGTCCTCTCAATTATACAGTAATTGCTCACGTTCAGAGCAATTTTGAGTGGTAGCCTGGCACATGCTGTAAAGCCTCCAGAAGGGACAGAGCTGCAGTAAAGCTTCTTGGGAAGAGAAACAAACAATTAATTTCCAGCAAACAATAAAAATAGAAGAAATATTAGCGATGTAGGGGTTCTAATAACAATGATGTGGACTGGTGATGCATTTATTAGTCTCCTTTGTGTTCTTGCTTGAAACATTTATCTTCACTGAACTAGCTGATTATCTTCTTTTAATTATTTCATATGGAATAATTAAATAAAATGAAGACAATAATCTTTTATAGATGGTTATGAGGAGGAACAATTTTTTTCCGGGAACTGAATATAGATTTTTATCCCTCCCCTTTACCTCCCAAGACTTTAGAGATCTAATGCATTCAGTGCTGCTGCATAAAGAGAGCTCCTGAATTCTCTGAATTATTTATTTTTAATAGTTAACCATCATTTGAAAGTCTCACCTGGATGACCTATGATTGAAGATCAGGCCTCATTGAGCACAGTGTTTTGTTCTGATGACAGATTTCCAGACAATTTCCTGCGTGTTATATGAGAAGCTGAAAATCCTGCACACTGCATGTGTTTAAAAGGGCCACACAGCCCTGCTGAGGTTTCCCAGGCACCCAGGGCGGTGATCTGTCCCTCTCTGCTGGATGCTGCCCTGTGCTGGAGGCATGGGGCAAGAATAGGAAAAGTGAGTTGGGGCTTTCAATTGCTGCAGCACTTCAGACGTTCTTACCCTCCCTGTGGCCACAGCTCACCCTCCAAATCTGCATGAGGATACAGATCTGGAGACACATAAGGACAGGTGAATGGGGATCTAATCATCCTGGTCTGGTTGAAGAGGTCACTGCTCAGTTCAGGGTGGTTGGACAAGGTGGCCTTTTAAGGTCCCTCACAACCAAAACTGTTCTGCTCCTCTGTGATTCCACAGGCTAGAGAGACAAAGAGTCCAAGGCACTTTGATGAAAGTGTTCAAGAGCTGACTATGGAGAAGCAGAAGCACGAAACTGGCTGCTGACTTGTCTTTGTTAGATGAAGACCACTTTTGGCTCCATCTCCGTTCTGTGTCCCAGGTGGGTTCCCTTACACAGGCAGAGATCTTTCAGGCTAGGAGGAAATAGATGGACATGACCTCTGAGCAGACCAGGTACAGATACATGCAGGTTTCACATCACTGAAGAAAGACATTTAACACCAAGGTGTAAAGCATGTTCCTACACCAAGATGCTGATTGGATGACGGAGCTCCAGGGCCCTTGGCCTGGCTAATTTTTTTTTTTTTTTGCAATGTTTCATATCAGGAATGAAGGAGATGAAACTTTTGTTGCAGTTTTTCAGGTTGTTCATTTTTTTTTTATTTCAGTTTCAGAAGCACAGCTTCTGCTTGGCTGTCGCTGCTGTTTTTAAGACTAAAATGGCTTTTGTTCTTGGGAGCAGAAGGTTTTTAAAACCTTATCACTTAACTAATTGCTATGTATTCTATTTTTTCTTTTGTAGTAGTAACTACTAATTTTTGCTAACACATTTTTTCTACATCAAATTCCTTCTACTAATCACTTTGTGTTCACCTGATTTCAGGCAATACAGGAGAAGGAGAAGAAAGAAGAACTTAGAGCTAACACCCTGAATTTTCTATGTTTGTCTTCCATTTACTTGTATGTAACAAAACCTAAAACTACAAACTTTCATTTGTGATAAACTAAAACACAACACTCTCAATGCTTTCAATCCATTCAGGAGGGTTGGGAGTTTTTTCTAGGGGCTCAGATCAAAGGCTATGTTCTTTTGGGGTGTTTGGGGAGGGTATAGGACTCTTCAGAGCTACAGGAAAAGTTTTCCAGCTTTCTTAGACTCCAACAGTTGGAGAATTTGCACTGTTATTTCTTGACTCATGTTGATTGGGGACCACATTCTCTACAAAACCCATTTTTGAGAACTCCAAAGTGGAAATAATTAGTAGGTTTGACATCTAGAAGTTTGGTGAGTATAATTTTCCATCATGAGGAACATCTTGACAGGTCAGTTCATTTTGTTCATCTCAGAGAGATCTTCACACAACATGAATGTCTCTCAAGAGGGGACTAAAGAAGATGCCTTACGGGTTAATGTAGACCAAATACTTGATTTTTAAGTAGTTCTAATTAGATGGATGGAATTTCAACTCTGGAAAACACTCTTTTATCTTTTTTATGCTTCTGCACAAATATCCAAAGGCATCCAAAGAAACTAAGAAGGTCTGGAAGGATTGTCTCAAAATGTATCCGCTGTCTGCAAATATAAATCTCACGCATGTGAACAGCTCACCACGCTTCCCGAAAACTTCCCTGGAATACAGAGATGATTTCTGTAGAGCTGCCTGTGTTAACTAGACTGATGGAATACCTATCATTGTGAGCATGTCACCAGTCAGATTTGAGACATTGCTGATGAAGACACACCTCACTGACACAAACAACTAAAGATGGAGAAAGATGCAATCGAGTTGAGTCTAAAATAAGGTCAGGTAATCTAGCCCACAGTGCAAGCTGAAGCTTGTGGCTCTGTGTGGGGAAGAGAGAAGGAAGTGTCAGAGAGAGCAGCGAGGGTGGAGCTCATTGCTCTGCCTCAGAGATGTTTGGGCGTGTTTCTACCTATGGTCAGTGAAGAAAGATCAGTATTCCAAAGCAAGGAGGGACAGAGTTCACCACCTGACCCAGGGCATATGAATCATCCTCCTGTGCTCTCGAGCTGCTACAGCTCAGCCCACGTTGTGCAAGGACCTTGCAAGAGGTGATGGTGGTGTCAGCAGGCAGATGGGCCGAGAATGACAGCCTACATTTCACACTGCACAGATCTGAGCAACCAACAGCATTTTTGCCTCTTGGATGCTGCTGAGTTGCCAAAGAGGGGCGGTCTGCGTGGCTCTCCTGCTGACTACAGTAGATCAAACTCTTTTGTAGCAAGTTCTCCAAAGTGCCCAGTTGGAGGGGAGCATAGCTTCTCCCCTGGAAGATGCTTCTTCCAGCAGGCAGTGGGGAGGGCCTGCAATGGGCTGTGGCTTTTCTCAAAAAACAGTCTTTTCCTCTGTGCAATCGCAATGCTAAATTCCATCTCGATATTTAACTTGACTAACAAAAGTACATTATAAATGGAAGTTTTTGAAATGAAAGGTGATCTTAGTTAAGGTGCTTTTGACTTAACGGTATTCTTAAGAGTGTTTCTGAATCTGGAAAAGCAATCATTATTAATAACACAGTTCTTATAATATTTTTCCATTTAAGATTTGTTGACCTGTCACCATTGTTTGATCATAAATATACCCATTTTATAGCTTAATGAAAAGAACTCTTTTTACAGCTTCAACTGAGCAGATCTGGGGAATGTTGTGGGTGGTAGTTTTCTGTTTGTTTGGTTTTTTTTTTATGGGGGATGTCTGTGTTATTGAATGTCTAATCTGGGCTGTGTCAGCCTGCACATCTGAACACACAGATGCTCAGCATCTGATTCAATGTTGTTGTTGTTTCTTAAATTAGTTCGTGTCCACAAGGAAACATTTAACCCACCAAAGTTTCCCTCTAGCCACCTGCCCTAATTCCAGGACAGCACTGTTGTCCTGTGGTCTGAGTCTTGGCTCGTTCTCAGTCCAGTTGAACAGCAAACCCTCTTAGAAAATTTGTTTCTCACAGGGCTTCCAGCGTCATAACTTACAACAGGAAAAAGCCATCATTTTGACTTGCTTTACAGATGTCAAACCCTTCACGGAACTCAGTTTAAACTTTAGGCTCAATGTCAAAAATAATACAAAAAACTGGCTGTAATTACCTCCTGGAGTTAGCTTGCAATAAATTAAAACAAAATTAAAAAAAAATCCATCCCACATTTTAAAGGAATTTTGACTTTCTGCCTAGATATATATTTTTTCACTCCTTGCTTGGAAACTTAAAGAAGGGAACAATTAATGAAAACCAATTGCTCAAAAAGACATGGTTTTCAGATCATGTTTGTTTTCATATCTTAAACTAGCTCACTGTTTCTTAACATAGTTTTAATTCATAAGGAACCCCCCAAGACAGATTAGAAATGTATATCAGAGGAGGGAAGATTTTTTTTTTATTTTACTTTTGCCTCCATGTTATTCACTCCTTCCTGGAAGACTCAGTTTTTCTTTTTGGCTGCTGTAATACTTCAGTATTTTTATAGTATGCATTATTGTAATTAAAGGGGTGTATATTTTTATGGACAAAAACCCCTTTTCGCTTCTGGTGCCAGAGACTGTTAGTAAGATGCAAATTAAATGCAGGCCTTTGGAATAGAAAAAAAATTTTGGTTTGTACCCCTCCTCCAGCACACTGTTATTTTTACTAGTGCACCTTTTTTCTTTCTTGGGTGCAGTGAGAAACAAAATGTCTGTGCTGGCTTGAGGAGAGCAGAGCAGATTGTGCAGGATTTGGGACATTAACAGCAGCTCATTTGGAAATATGAGTCCAAATATCTTGACTGATTTTTTTAAACTGGAGAAAAAAACCACTGTTTGTTTGGGAAAATATCCCTGTATTCACGTGTTTATCCATCACAAAAGCTGAATTTCCAGGCTATAAGCAGGTAGAGCCCTTGAAAGAGAGCTCATGCAGAACTGGCCACTAGCCCAGTGATGGGGTGGGACTGAGAAATACAATCAACCAACAAAACCAGTAGCGATGTTCCTTCTTAAATTGCCTGTTTGCAATTGAAATATTATCTGTTTTGTCCCAAGTTCATCCTTTGCCATCCCGTCTTACGACCCTGGGCACGCTGTATCTGAGAGGGCTCTGTAGCTTTAACACACACAATGGGACCACGAGGAATTTGGGCTCTGGGTTCTCTATTTGTAAGCAAACTTGGAGCTCTGCCTTCTGCAAATACCCTCTGAAAGTGATCTTTCCCTGTAGGATGGACATTTTCCCTCCTCTCATTCCTTACTGGCTGTAGTACCTGGGTTTAAATCCCTCTTGACTCTGTTTCCTGAAGTTTGGCTTGACCTTGGCCCATAAGTCTTGTCCAGATGTTAAGTTTGATCCAATCTTTGGTTGTTCTGGCTTTTGCTGCCCGGTTTTAAGCCCAGTACATAATTTATCAGGTGCTTTAGTCTAAACTCAGTCTAAAGTCTGTGAGAGTACTCTGCAGTTGTTATGTGTGTGTATATTTATGTACATACATCTCCCAGCATCAGCCCCAAAATATTTTGCATGACTTTTGATTTAAAAGAAAAAAAAATAAATTCTAATCGTAAGTCAGAATATCTGTATTATCAAATCAGTCTGTTCCTGTTAGGGGATTACCATTTGAAATTCAAGACAGCAGCTTTTCAGAGTAAATGGTGAATTAGCTACTCTATATTTAAACCTGAAAAAACAATGTGCTAATCTCTACGTCAAAGACCTTGGATCCCTGACTAAAATTGTTTGTGTTTTTCTCTATAAGTTCTAGATAAGAAACACAAAACACAGTGTGTAAAGTACTGCACGTTTTGCCAAAATGTTTTGCATTCATCAGTGTGTAAAACTAACTCTCTGAACTAATTGCTGCCAGAAATTCACTTCATAGAAGTGATCATAATGAGTAATTCTTTGAGTCTAATGGATTTGCTTCAAGAGGGAAACAAAATGAGCCAACAAAGAGATATGCAGAGTTTTCCAAGGATTTAAGGTCGAATAAGACAGCATCTTTCAGAAGTCTAATGAATGACAAGTAGGAAATCAGGACTTTCAGGCACAGGAAAAGGTTGCCGTTTTACTGTAAGTGAGAGTGCTTCCATAAACCAATATTTTTTATTGCATATGACAGAGTCATTGAGTTATCCCAACACACGGCAATCTGTGTAAAATCAGCACAATTTTTGGTGAAATAAAGCTGACTATTTGGAGTGATTTTCATATATTTTCTCAGTTTTATATTTCTACAATAGTCTTTAATTGCTTTATAAATGGTGAAACAAATGGTGTCACAGGTTATGGTGCTGATTGTTGGAGGGTGACAGCAGACACTGGTTCATTTAATCATTCATCCTATGATGATCTTGTGCATTCATTACACTGACAACCCCAGCCCAGCCCAATGGCTGATCTCACACAGACCATTAGAGTGCTCACAAAAGGGGATGTAGTGTGTCTGCCTCTCCCATCATCCTAAAGCACGGCCTAAGGTGAGAATAGAGTCCCTATTTCTGTGGCTGAGATCAAGGAGTCGAGGAAGAAGGAGAGTAAAAGAGTAAAATCTGTATTCATCCATTGTTGAGAGAAGAGAGATGGAGTTCAGCATGTTTGGGGCAAAGAAATAATCTCTAAATACAGCCCAGTCCACTCAGTCAGTGGAAGGGATACTGTGCAGATTGTTCACATACAGAATTTTTCCGGACTCCATCTTCCTCTAATTTAAAGTCTCCTAAAACCCCACTAAATCATAATAAAAATGCATCTGTAGTAAATTCTACTCAATCTAATAACTCTGTCACTGAGCTTGGAAATGCCTAAATTATGGATTTCACTTTCTTGAATAATACAGGTGTTCATCCTAACTAAACTTAAACAGTCACAAAAATCCCACTATCAGACGTTTGGGCATTCCTACAATATGGTGCCAAATGTTTATGTCAAAAGAGAAGTAATTCAAATAAAAATAACAACAACACTCAAGAACACATTTTTAAAAAAAACATCTTGACAAGATATGAAGCAAAAGGTAAAGGAGAACCACAATCACAACTTTTATATCTGCTCTGATCACCTGTGCTTTTTATTCCTTTTCCCCTCAGGGACCAGGATGTCTTTTCAATCTGCAGAATCCATACAAGATGTGACAAGAAGTTCCAACCTACCAAGATAGGGGGGGAGAGAGAGATGCTGATTTCCATTTCTGAAACATGTATAATGTTTGGAGGCTTTACAAAGGATGAATTTAGAGGAAACAGGTGGAAAGGTCCAAACTTGTTCCTCCAGCACTGCCTGGTTTATCCTGCACACTCTCACTTTGCCACACACGATTGTGCATTACTTTGCAGAATTTCCTATCCAGACTGCCAGCCTCACACAGGTATCTTCCTCTGTGTTGTCTTGAGTTTTTAGTGGTTATATGTCTACCATTTTCTCACTTTCCTTTTCTAGATCACCTTCAGGAGTCACTTGAATGCTCTAACAAATGAATTATTCAATTTTTGTAGCTGTGGATGTTAATGTTGCTCTAGTCTTGAGATCTCTGCTCCCCATGCACATTGATTTTGCCTCTGGTTGGCTGTAATGTGCTATGTCTAGACCAAATTGAAGGAATCAACTAAGAGATATTGAGGGGAAAATGGCTTGAGATACACAGAAGGGAAGACTGAGCAAATAATCTTGTTTGGATTTCAGGTCTGCAAAACTAGCAGAACAAAACAGATAACTTCATTCCTGCCAGTTAGGAAAGTTCTCCCTATTCACCTGTGAAAATCTGTTCTTGCCTGACACAGCAGTCCTATTTCCTCATTGCTGGAATTTTGTTGGCACTAATCAAGCTTTTTTGGTGAAAAATTTGAGCACAAATGAAGTTTAAAGATACTGTAATGTCTCTTTTCAGGATGGATCTCTATGATTAGAAGGAGAGATTTTCCCAAACATTCCCACATGCTGCAAATTTGTCACGGCTGTTTAAGAAGTCTGAAGAGATTTCAAAGTGCAGATATTTTGTAGTTTCTCTGTTCATCTCAAAGAGAAACAATTACAATATGCTCACATTCCTGCCCTCTGATTGCTTCTGGAGGGGAGTTGATTTTTCACCAAGAATTTTGGATTTTGGTGGCAATGTGATTCCCTAAACTAAAACAGAACTAAACTAAACCCAAGCAGGAGGCTCCTCAAGGGACAGTAAAGCAGAATGTGAGATGGGTGATGAAATCACTGATTTGTCAAGACTTGCAGCCAAAGGTGGAGGCTGCCCCAAAACAGAGAGGGAAAAATCAGGTCATCCTCTTCACTCCTCACTCTTTGGGGAGGTTCTGGGCTGGACTTTGTTCTCACTGGCAAGAAGGGACTGAGTGTGGAGCTCAAGGGCAGCCTGGGCTGCAGTGACCATGGAATGGTGCAGTTCCAGATCCCTGGGGAGATGAGAGGGGCACATGTCAAGCTTCCTGCCCTAGACTTCAGGAGAGCAGCCTTCAGCCTCTTCAGGAACCTGCTAGAGGGCTGTGGGATGGAGACCTGGGGGGAAGGGGGGCCCAGGAAATCAAGGATCATCTCTTCCAAGCTCAGGAGCAATGTTCTGTTCTGTCCTGTTCCAAGGCACAGAAAGTCATGCAAAGTTGCCAGGAGGCCTGTGTGGATGAACAAGGAGGTTCTGGGGGAGCTCAAACATGAGAAGAAGGCCTATAGAGGATGAAAGCAAGGACAGGTAGCCTGGGAGGAATACAGGGGCATTGTCCTAGCACCCAGGGATAATGGAAAAGATAAGGAAAGATAATGCCCTTACAGAATTAAATCTGGCCAGGAATGCCAAGGGCAACAAGAAAAGATTCTCTAGGTATGCCAGTGATAAAAGGAAGAACAGGGGAAATGTGAACCCTGTCTGGAAGGAAATGAGAGACCTGGTTACCCAGGATATGGAGAAGGCTGAAATACTCAGCAACCTTTTTGCTTCAGTGTTCACCAGCCAGCGGTCTGGGCACATAGCAGGCAAAGATAGGGGGTGGCAGAATGCAGAACCCAACATTGACAGGGCTTCTAAATCCAGCATCATGTGAGCACCTGTGAGCACAGGATTTTGACAATGTCATTTAAATGTTGAATTTTCTCACCCATTTTAGGAGTTCTAGATCCATCCTCAAGTCTAATGCTGCAGAGCAATGAATTCCACAGGCGGGCTGTGCTGTAGGATATTTCCTATATTTGTTTTAAATTTACCTACCATTTATTTTAACATACGAGCCCGGGTTCTCATATTGCTGTGGAGTGTAAAGAGAAGGAATGATCAGCTTTTCTTACACTATTCATCATCTTAAATAGGCCAATTAAGCTCATGTAATTATCCTTCTTTCCAAGTTAAATAATCCAAGTCTTTGCAGCTTCTCATATGGAAAGTCCATCATACCCCTAAACCATTGAAAATTATATGGTGCTAATTTAAAACATGGCCACTTGTAACATGTGTATCTATGTCTATTTCTTCTGACACCATGATTGTCAGCTAATTGAACATGTGTAACACAGAAAATATGACTCCAGCTGCTTGTTCCCACATCGGCTAATGAAGGGACATTGGGTTCTGGCATGCAGTGGCAAGCTGTGTGTGCTGAACGTTGTTTCGGGGGGCTGAGAGCCACGGACACTTAAAATTGTTGAATATGGTTTATTCCCTGATCTCTAGAGACAAGAGGCTCTTTGACTATGTCCACACTACCCCATTCCCCCACCAGAGTTTCCCATCGGACTGGTGCAGTCCCGGAGAGAGGAAAATTCAGTTGCTGCTGGAGTCCAAATAATGTTGAGGGTCCCCAGCTGAGATCAAGGCTTCATTGTGCTCTCAATGGCATAAACTCGTACTTACAGACAACCCCTGCCCTAAAGGGCTTGTAGTCTAAATAGGAGAGACAAATAAAGGGTGGGAGAGAAAATAAATGTGGAGTGACTTGTGCAGCTGCTGGAACAGCTGCTCTCAGAGGGAGATGGGAACAGGACCCAGTTTAGAGGGTCTTGGGACAGCGTGTTAGCTACTGGGCTGTCCTGCTTCACATTTTACTGTGGAAAATGGCATTTTAACCACCGCATCTTGAAAACACCTGGCCAGAGAGAGCCCTGGGGACAGAGAAGTTAAAATACAAACAGTTACTTGGCAGCCCAGCACCCTTGGGCTGCGTCTGCTGCTGTTGTGGACAGAGCCAGCACAATAGTTTTAGAGAGGACCTGATGTGGGAAAGGGCACATTGAACAAAATGCGATGTCTCCTGTGGTTGCAGGTCACTGGCTGATGACAAACACTCAGGATTCAGGCCACATTAAAGCTTTGGCAAAATTCTGAGCAAATGAGGACTAGTAACTCGTTTAATAAAAGAGGCCCTTGACCCAAAATCTCAGGAACATTTAGATTTGGAACCAGATTTTAGTGTCTCTTTGCGCTTCAGTGCTGGGAGCTCTCTGGCCCTGTGTGTGGAATCAGCTGCTGCAGCATCTCGTAGCTCGCATGCAATGCTGACTAATGAAAGGAAAGAGATGAAAGCCTGTAACTGTGGAGCTTTCACTGCCAGGGACATGCACAACTGTAGTCTTTCCTTGGCAGAATAATGTCTCTGCTCAGAGCAGGTGAAAAGCTCTGGGAGCCTGTGCTCTTGTCCACACGGAATGTCCAGGTAGCGAACCATTGTTGTCACTTTGAGCTGTGCCTCCCATGCAGTTTTATGAGCAATAGTAAAATCTTACTCTTTCAGGCTGCTAAATTCGACTGGATTTCCTGCTTGTGAATGCATTTGCCATCGATGCAAGCAGGATTTCCCTTGCTTTGCCTACCACAGAGTGCCAGCACAGAATTTAAGACAGCCCAGCTCCCTGGTATCTCAGGAGGACCTGCTAACGTGGGGATCCCTGCTGAGCAGACAAGACCTGCCAGGGTGTTTCCTAGGATTACCTGACACTTTTCAGTCACTCCTCATTTGAGGTATTTTTCCTATCTGACTGAATTTCCAAGGGACAGAACAGTGCAAAAGCCGTAGGGTTTGCTGTGATCTCTGCAGAAGGTTCCCTCTTCTGAGACTCTTTTCCCACCCTCTTGCTTGCAGCTACTTCAAGGGACAGACTTCTCCCTCCCATTCTCTTTGAGATGGAAATGACTGATCCAGCTGGTACTTGTATTTTTTTTTCCATAGGTAGTACACTCTTTTGTGTGTGTGCACTGCCTGTGCCTCTGCTTCATGCTCTGCACCCCAAACACCTGCCAGCAAACCTGGTAGCCTCACAGCTCTAGCACTAGCTAACTCACTGCCAGTGGCACAGGAGGGACATCTTCCATGCACAGCAGCACTTACGAGCAGGTGCACAGCCCATTAAGGCAGTGTATTTACAATTACACATATATTTTACAACTCTTAGTGCCTATCGGTAGTTACACAGTAGATTTGGGACTCAATTTTCCTCAGGACTCTTGTTACTATGTTCCAGCTACAACCTTCAATTTTCTCACAGTGTTTTTCCTTCCCCCTCTCCGAATCATTGGTAAAAAATCTCTGACAAATCCTAGATTTTCAGTCTAGGCAAAACCTCTCTACCACTAGCTCTTGGCAAAAGGGATGAGCAGCTCATGTATCCCTGATGTAATGTGTGATTTTTGGGATGCTCTCAAATTATGTTAGCATGTATGAGGCTCTGGCACAAGGTGCCCAGAGAAGCTGTGGCTGCTCCTGGATCCCTGGAAGTGTCCCAGGCCAGGCTGGATGGGGCTTGGAGCAGCCTGGGCTAGTGAAAGGTGTCCCTGCCCGTGAGTGGGCTGGGGAATGAGGTGATGTTTAAGGTCCCTTCCAACCCAAAACATTTTGTGATTCTGTGATTCTTAGTAGCTGAAGTTGCATGAAATTTCGCCAGGCTTGAGAAACATCCTCCTGCGGTGGCTTTGTTTCATTGCTGCCACACTACCGTGCCCTCTGCTAGCAGGGACAATGTGACAGCCCTCAGAGGCCAGTATCCTGCCAAGATAGTTGTGAAAACCTCATCGAGCAGCATAGCTGTGTCTACAGCAAGATTTTATTGGCAAAGATACATTGGCTGGGTACATTTGATATTTTTTTTTCACACTCTTAGCCAAAGAAGCTCTGCCAGCAACATCTCATAGCAAAGACTTCACGGCAAGTAGCCCATTACAAATGCACTCACACAGGCATGCAGAATGGTCATTAAAAAAGATGTTCCCCAGCTTTCTGCTAAGTTCTTGTTAGATGCAGATATGTAGCAAAGTTAAAAAAAAAGGAAAAAAAAAAGGAACCAATCTGCCTACCGCTTAATGCGAGTCAACAGCTGTCTCCTTGTGCTAGTAGGAACTCCAATCAGAGGTCATGATCTAAATTAATTCTAGCAGCACCCAGTGTTTTCCCTGATGACTATGATTCTTTTGGGTCAATCCTAGGTCACATAAGACTGAAGAAAAACTGCTTTCATTAACTTCTTTCCTTGGGACCAACTCACTCCAGAGATATTCCTTGCCAGAGTTATGTGACTGCTTCACAGAACAAAATATTTTCCCCGAGTTAATCACTTAAAGATTTAATTCTCAGCTTTTAAAAATAGTTCACACCATAACAGAGAGTATTTTCAGGGTTTATCCTCTTCCTCTTTTTAAACTGATTTTCAATTCACTGTTACTCAATGTCGCTTCTGCTATTCATGGAGCACAGCCAAGTGAAACCGGGACCCGCTATGCTGCTGATTTACACTATAGAACCATTATTAGCTGAGTTCTGCATTGGCATTCCAGACATTCCAGCGTGCAGCTAGTCTCCTGTGTATTTATTCATTCAAAATAATGACAGGGCTGGCGAAAGATGCCGGAGTGACAACCCTGTGGAGTGAAGAGGTCCTTCACTGAGCCAGGGAGGGGGAATGGCAGAGCCATCCCTTCCCCGTGCCTCCCACACCCTCCTTCAGCCTGCTCTGAAGGCTGTCTGCACCTTGCTGAGTTAAAATCCAGGGCAGAGAATTCACAAGGCCTAGTTAGGCTTTGGTGCAATTTCTGCTCTTGCTGTTGGTGGCTTTTCATCGTTTTTAGTCATTTAAAGGTTTTGCTGCACGACTGCACTCGCTAAATGGCCCCATTTCTTGGGTCACCAGGGCAAGCACACAAACACACACAACCCCAAACTGTTTAGGACCCTGAAAGTAGTTTTGAGGAGTGACTTGGCTGTGTAATTCGCAGCTCTGGACACCTATTAGGGTAGGTCTGAGGTCTCTAAATGGTGCAGTGTCCTCGTTTCAGCTATTTGGCCCAGCACCAAGAGCACACTGCTCGCTCCTTTCCCTCCCATTCTTTTTCGAGAAGGAAGCTTCATGATAGTTCATAAACGTTATGAAAAATGCACTCTTGGAGACAAGCGGGTGTATGGGGAGGCAATTAAAATGTTCCATTGTGCTGAGCGCTGTGCAAACACTGAAACTGTGGTCCCTGGAGTGGGGATCCCACCACCGAGACAGACAATAGCAGCCATTCACACCACCTATTAGAGACTATTTGGAGTATCTATTTTAGGTGTGAGTCACAGCCTAAGTTTTCTGTGTAGACCATGAAATTGTTTCTTCCAGGGAGTGACTCAGAGCACCTAAGTTAGATGGCAAAAAGTCATATGGTAGTAATATCCCCAACCAGTGTGTGGAGCAAATTAGGGAGAATAACCACCTTTTGCCTAATGGACAGCTCTCCCTAGGCTCCCTCCATTGCCAACAAGAGGAAAATGACTTCACAAGACGGTTCACAGCATTCAAATCAAGTTCTCCTTCCTCCTGATGGAAACCATTTCTCTTTACTGACAACAGAGGGGGAGTCTGGGGATAGTAAGTTCATTAGGCTAAAATAACCTCTTGTAACACCCTTGTAGCTAGCAGGAAAAACAACATGCAGCTGCCTAACTTTGTCAGGCTGCCCACTAAATCTATTAATGGATATAAAGTGGCCAAAAAAGACTGGGGAGAAAAGGCAGAGGATCCATTTGCGGGAAAACGGACATCTTTCCACATCTCAGCAAGCACACTCAGGAACCATAATGAAAAACATGCAGCATTCCCATAAATTTGACATCTCCTCTCAGACACTCCTGTGATTTACATCTAGAGCAGGACACCGTGAAACCCAAGCACTGCAGGGCTGGGCTGCTTAAGCGCCAAGGTTTCAAACTGTGCCTTGGGTCTGCCTGTGGGGCACATGTCCACGCAGAGGGCTTCCCAAACCGCGTGCTGATCCCTGCTACCCCTGGATTGCACACCTTGGAGGAAGGCATTGCCGAGGTGAGAAGCAGCCACCAAGAAAGGGCCTTGGGCCTGCAGAATCCATCCCTCAGCGCTCGAGGGCGGCTCGCACCTCACCCAGGCCTTCTTTCCGTGCTGTCCCTAGCGCTGGCTTAACAGGACCTGCTTATTTCCTACCGGCTTTAGTAAGCTGGTGCCTGTGTGGAGCACTCAGAGGGCCTCAGATTAAACGTGCTAATGGAAGAGCAGAGCGGCACAAAAGCGCTGCCTCCCCTCCCGCAGCCGCACCAGGGCCTGGGTGCTGCTCCGCCATGGCCTTCTACGGCGATGCTGTGGCAGCCTGTTTCTTCACGGGGGCATTTGGGCTGACAATGCGAAGCTCCTTTTCCCACATAATTGAAAGGAATTTCTGATTATGCACAGGGATGTCAGCAGCGCGAGGAGCTTGGACGCCTTCCAGCCGCAGCCGGATCCAATGATAGCGCTGCGATTTCTCCTTTTTTGGCACTCTACTTGTGAACTTTCTGCTCCCTTCTGGGAGTGATTCCTCAAGATAATATGCTGCTGCTCCAGCTTCTCTCTGATGGCCTAGATTTATAGCTCCTGCAAGGCAAGAGAGGGGAAGGGGTGTGGGAGAGACAGGGAGGATGAAAGCAGAAAGGGAAATTATTTTTTGGTTGGGGTTTTATTATTTTGGTCCCACTCTGCTACAGCGACTGTCTCCAGGCTTTGCACAAAAATAGTCTGTCCTTTCCATCTCTGTAATGCTCTTTACTGCCTGCAGTGAAAGGTTGAAAGTACACACGAGTTTTTCTGGCCTCTCTTTAGTCCAGCCCCTGTGAATATGTGGCATGAGGTGAGCACTACATTTATCTCTGACCTTTTCACCATCTCCTGCATCTGTTAACTGAAAAGAGAGGAAGATGTCCCCAGCCTCCTCTCCCACGGAGCAGATGGTACTGGTGACTTGATTTACTTTATCTCTATCAGTCCCAGCTTGCCTCAAATCTTTCTGAATGTCTAATTTATCTAAAGCCTTCATTGCTCTAGCTACACTGGGGAAAAACAAAACAACAGTCCCAAAAACCCCAGCCACTGATTTTCAGGGAGAAATGTTTCAAAATTCCAGATGCTGTGCTCAGAAATTTAGTAACACCATAATTAACTAGGACAAAAATTTCTCTCTTTGGATGTGCTAATAAGCCGAATATCCTCTTTCCCCAGTGACTTCAGACTGTTGAAGCTGTTTCCATAATATCAGAACTGTATTATCCAAATATTTTAACCCTCTCTCACAGCATTTCCAGGAAGGTGGGGCAGTGCTGCCATCCCTGTTTTACAGGTGGGAAATGAAGAACGGAGGCAGGGAACTTATCTAAGACAGAACAGGTGAGTTACCCTTTGAATATACCTGTTCGTTCCTGGTGTTTATTAAGGTAGATCACTGATGTTTTAGAGGATTACATCCATAATACTGTGTGGCTGTAGCTGGCTGAGATCAATACCACTCTTTGAGACTCAGCAAGGTCACCCAGGAAGAGTGGATAAAAGCTGTGAAATGAGCCCTTGCATTTTACAAATCAAGTGAATAATTCATAAATAATATTTGCACCTCCTTATGAGGTGCTAGGTCCTGAAATCACAGGCTGACACATGGGTTTGGGTTGGGAGGGACATTAAATATGTTGAAATGGCATTGCCAGGAAAGGCAGGGGGACGCTGAACACCTCCTGGGGTTCGTCTTGGGCTGTGTTTCAGCTTTGAGCTCTTCTTGACTGCTCTGTGGTGCTCATTGTGGCTTTAGCTTCTGGGGCTTTTCAGTTCTTCAGGTTGCATCTTAAAATGGGAAATAGTGCTGACAGAGCTCCCTGTGCTCAGCACCACACTTCCCATCATCTTGGACAGCCAAATTGCCAGTGTTGAATGGCTCAAATCCTCCCTCTCCGAAGAGAATGCATCAGGAGAATGGCAATTGCAACTAACCTTTTTCTTGTTTGTCTCTTGCTGGTTGCATATGTGGGAATCTCAAACTACCCCTGACTATAAAATTTTTAAATCTTGGGTAACGTGGTTGCAGGTGCTGAGACCCAAGGAAAAACTTGTCCATATGGAGGGATGTAAAATAAAATGGTGATGGAGGACTAGACACAGGGCTTTCCTATGAGGACCACAGGTAATTATCCTGAAGGTCAGGACCAGGGAATGTTTGCACAACTCTTTCTTGATGCCTAGAGTATTTCAGCATAAAACCACATGTCCTGGCAATGATACACCCTAATTAAGCACCACCGAGAATCAGATTGGACTTGCATTCAAAGCAGAATTGAAATTGAGGCCACTTGGTGCTCCCTGAGCCCGTGTCCTTGGGCAGAGGCTGTGATTGAAATGACCTTACACACAATCAGGCACAGGAGTCAAACTCCTCCTCGGTGAGGATTGGTCTGGATTGATGGGAAGCCTTTTGCTTCCTCTCAGAAATCAGAGTCACAAAGACATTCTGAGTGGCTGAGGAAATTATATTTTATTCAACTTATCAGCATGTGAAAGATAACGGGAATGAGCTGCAGCCACAATCTCCTCTGTGATGGCAGCTGCAGAGGGGGAGTAGAAATAATGCAGCAGGGCAGGGACTCGGGACGGCTGGCATATCCTGAGCTGCTACAGAGCTCCTGCATGGCCTGGAAAGGATCTCGGGGCTGTGTGCAGGGAGCACAGCAGCTCCCATGGCAAACACAGACAGCAAGGAGACATTTAGACCATGCACCACTCACCACTGCCAGGCAGTCCAGTGAATTGAACAGCCACAGTGCTGGGGTCAGGCAAATCACTGAGTGTGCACAGCTCGTAACTGAGAGTTGTGATAGCCTGGCTCTGCTGGGGAGAAGGAGCCAGGCAGAGGGGAGAGATATCACTCTCAATTTCCTATTATTTTCTGGAGCTGGGAAGCCATAGAGGTCACAGAATAATCATGGAATGATTTGGGTGGGAAAGGACTTTAAAGCTCATCATGATGCCTTAAATGGCTACCTAGAAACAGACATTAGACAGAATAAAGGAGGTATTTATCTGAAAGGCCTTCAGAGGTACACTCTGGGCTCCAGAGGCTCCTGCCTCAGTGCATCCCAAAATGGACAATGGCAGCTCCCGAGTTCTTCCCAGATTTGATATCAGCATCAATTCCCCAAGCAGAAGCCAGGCAAGGATGGAATTTGCCCAAGCTTGCCCCCCTCTCCCCAAGATGAAGGTTTGCAGTTGTTGGGCCCAGGAGGGTCTGGGTGTCCTTGGAGAGCGAGCTGGAGAGGCTTTGTTATGTCAGTGTGAGCATGAGAGAACAGCACTGAACGAGCTCCAGGGACCTGCAGAGCTACGCTGGGCACTGCAGGGTTGGAAAATAGAAAAGTTAAAACCTAAGGCATCAATCTCATTTCACCTCCACTACCATGGGTAGGCAGGGACACCTTCCACTATCCCACGTTGCTCTAAGCCCTGTCCAGCCTGGCCCTGGACACTACCAGGGATCCAGGGGCAGCCACATCTGCTCTGGGCACCCTGTGCCAGGGCCTCACCACCCTCCCAGCCAGGAATTCTTTCCCAATATCCCATTTAACCCTGTATTTCCCCTTGTCCTATAGCTACATGTCCTTGTCAAACGTTCCTCTCCAAGGGAACCTGTCCTTAAGTTTGGTTCGTTTTGTGCTGAACGTGCTTTTGTGCATGAACAGAGGGAAAAGACAGAGAAGCTGACGTGGCCATGGAGCCCCACAACATTTCCAGCTGCAACAATGCCTTTGCCATCCATGGATATTCCCACTTCTCCACGAGAGTGAGAAGGAGAGACCACCCACCTGAAGTGGTAAAAACAAGAGTTAGGCTTGAACTTAGTGTGGTCTGAGACAAAATATTTACTAGCTTGGTAGTAACTTCGTACTGGCAAGTAGTACCAATAAAAAGTGTGTTTGATGTATTCAAAACTTATTGGTGTATGCATTAAAACATGTGGTGGAATCTGGGGGCATAATAAAACAGCTGCTTTAGTTAAAGCCAGAAGAAGAGTGTCTGGCGGTCATGCTGGAGAAGAGGATGGGAGCAGAGCAAGTACCCACTTTAACTCCTTCCCTGCTGAGGCACAGCCACTAAAAAGGGTGGTTTTATGTAAAGCTGCAAGGCCCCTGAGCTGAATGGGCTTCCCAATAACACAGTTTTCCTCCACTGCCCTGCAGACATGAACGCCCTCCCTCCACCTCCCCCCCACCTCCACAGAACATTTTCACTGCTATTTTATCATCAGGCCTAATTTGATTTAACAAGCCTGGCCCAGATAAATCAAGTGGTTGCAGATTAGGAAGTCCTTGTGCTTACAAGGCCAGTGCTCATAAAATTGAATGCATAGTGCAACTTATAAACAGGAAAAGATAAGCACAGTTTTATGTACTCCACTCTGCTGCAGATTTCATGCCAGTCCATCTCCCTGTGAAAAGGAAGATGAAGGCTGTATCCTCTTTGCAGTCTGTGCAGGGCATTGTTGATGTTCATGCTCCTCCTGTTCTACTTTTAACACCTTTTTTTCCCTCCTTGGCACTTTGATACACCCCTGGGACACCTCTGAAAGATGTATTCAAGTATTTTTTTTTTTCCCCTATGTAAGGGACTCCTCCAGTTATTTGTATGTTTGAGAAGGAAAAACTTCTTCATGTGCAGATTAAGAGAACAGGGTTAAAGATTTTCCTTATTTGTGTGTTTTTATGGATTTGGAGTAAATAGCAATCATAACCAAGAAGTTCAGAGTTGTCCTAGAGAAAGGTGATGGAAGAGAAAATAAATAAAAATTTTCTTGCAGTCAAAATGAGCAAGGCCTTCATTAAAATAATGCGAAATAGAATCATAGAATCATTAAGAATGGAAAAGACCCCTCTACATCATTGAGTACAACCACTAATCCAGCACTGCCAGATCCACCACTAAACCATGTTCCCTAAGCCCCTACATGTTTTTTGAACACTTTAAGGGAGGGTGATGCCACCAGATAAGAGCTGTGCTTCTCCATTCAATCTGCTTTTGTAGAAATGGAATGCACTCATTTTCCCACGTGCAAAGTCGACTGAAGTTCTTAGGGATTCTGGTGCTGGATTTGGTCCCCACGAGCCCATGGATGCTGCCTTCTTTCATTTAGGAACTCATTCAGCTGTCTTATAAACATCACCTCTCCAAATCTGCCTAAATACACCACTCTGCCTTCCCCTAGCAGGAATGATCTCTAGCAGGCCAGTGTTAGTTGGAGTAGCCTGGGGGTTCTTTATATTTAGCATCAAAGCAGGGCAAAACAAATGCAATTACAGTCCAATAATGAAATTTGTATCTGTTGTAAATGTCCTTAGTTATGTAGCAGAAAATCCAGATACAGATGAGCTGAAAACAGATCCAAGGCGAGCGGTGAGGGAAAGTCGAAATTTCTTTTCAAAGAGATAGCAAACAGTACATAAGCCTCACAAAATGTTTACTTTTTTTGTTTAAGCTGTGGAGTAAAAATAACTTTCCATTTATCCAGTGGATGACTGTTCGGGATGAGACCAACTGGGAAGCTGCTCTAAGCCTTGAGCAATGTAAATGTTTTTGAGTCCAGAGCAGGGAAAGAAGCTCTTCAGGGCTGTGCCTTGGTTTAATGGCCAGTGAACACTCCTTGTAAAGACTAAATGCAAGGCAGCTCTTCATTTTACCAAGATAAGGTTTATCCAAACTCTGAAGTGCAGCAGGAAGTTATCAAGTGACTTTACTCCTTCCTAGAAAGCAGCACGAGCTTGTTGGCATTTCCTGTCTCACCTTTGGAAATCAACTCTCAGCCTTTTGCCAGAGTTTCAGAACAAGAGTCCAAGAAGCTGGGAACAGGTTATCTTGTTTCCTAATTATTGATGTGCAGTGGGCAAACATAAAATTAACAATAAATTCAGTCAGAACTGCAAGCAAATTAATTCTCTTTTAATGTTTTATGAATCTCCTGTTGTTGGGATCAGGACAGGTGATGTTTCCTTAAGGGATTTCATGCACCATCCACATTTTTGTATCTTAATGACACTAATTTTAATACACTCTCTCTGCTGTGCGGTGGAAAATATTTTAATTTAATGACCAGGCTTCTGTTCCTTTTCTTTTACTGAATAATGCTGCAGTTTCAGGGCTCCTTGCAGCAGGACGTGTGAATATAAGTGAAGAGATTAATATGAATAACCAGAACCAGACTGCCAGACTGAATATACATCTTTTTCTAGCTAAAAAATATAAAAGGCCCTTGAACAAAACTCATCTGAGATGCAATCCCATTCAAGACTCTGAAGTTTTCCCTAGATGAGACACAACGTGAAGGAAGACTGCTGAGTCCCTGGTGAGAAAATGTCGAGGGCCTTTATTCTGGTTTTGTGGTTCTGCAGACTGCCTGAATCACAAGGTCATGGCATGGCGAGATAGCTCGTTATATCTTCTTTAAACTGGCTAAACAGATTTTAAATAACGCACTCCACAAATGAGAAAGTATTTTCCACTGAGGTGGGTAGCATCATCTCAGGTCTCCGAAGATTAAGGTTTACTGCTTGCTAATGCCACTTGCCAAGGACACATTTTATTGCCTTTGTGTTACTGTATGTCAGTCAGGAATAAATCTCTGTAGAGCTTCTATCTCGCTCTTCAGCCACACGTAACCTCATTTATATTCAACAAACTTTTCTTCCCTTCTCTCTCCCGTGCCTCCCGCCCCCTCTTCCTTCAGAGAAGGCATTTCAATGAGTCTGTGCAGGCACAATTTAGGACTGAAATGAAGATCTCTATTCAGAGGCTGAACAAATTCTCACCAGCTTCCTTAGACCTAGGGCTAAGCTCTTCAGTTCTCTTCACCCCTTTTGTCTGCAGGTTTTTTGGGGCCAGACTGCCAAGTTCAAGCAAGGCTCCGATCTCTCCTCTTTCACAGGCCTCCTGATTAGTGGCTTTCTTTTTCCAAGACTATAGATACAATTATTAGAAATTCCTTTTTTTGTGAACACATTGAATGAAGGTATGAATGGAGATGGTAAGACGAAGAAAGTGAGAAGCTTTATATAACTTTGGCTTCTGTAGTTAATTAGATTTGGATGGCTTCAGAGGAGCAGCTGTAATTTTTTTTTTTAATTGAAGTTACATAAAGGGCTATTCAGTGTATTTTGGGTGGGGAGGGGAGACTGTATAAAAATAAAGAAGCTGAGAGATGGGTTTTGGAAATACACCCTCTCCCCCTCTTCCTTTTTTGGGAAACAGTTGTGGGAAGAGAAGAAAGAGAAAAAAGAAAAAAATGTCCCACCACCAAAAGCGATAACCGAATCACTGGCACTGCTGCTAATACCCTGTGTCTGAGGCATATTATGCAGAATGCATATTCAAACAGGAACTTTTCTTCTTTTCTTTTTTTTTTTTTTTGTTCAGAGAGAATCTGAAATGCAGAAGTCTGAAATGTATTCCTTTGCACATCCAGAACACTAGATCTCAGACTTCCAAAAGGACATTGCCAAGATAGAGATCACATTCAACATTTAAAGCATTTCACGAAGATATATCGCTTCCTATCTGCCTGAAATCTTCCCATTGCTAACAGAAGGCATGGATTTTGAAGCCCCAGTGACATGGCAGCAGTTACACTCTGTGTTCATTCTTCACCCTGCCTGGTGAAGGAAATGAGACTGGTCAGCTCTGTCTGCTGCTCCATTTCATTCCCGTTTCCTCTTTTGTGCCACACTCTGCAATTTCAGAACTTCAGCCTTAATTGAATTTTTAAATACATAAAGAGATGGACAGTAGAATTATGGGGTCCTAATCTAGTGGGTGGCACTCCTGCCCATGGCAGGGGGGATTTGAAATTAAGTGATCTTTTAGGTGCCTTTCAAACCAAACCATTGTTAAGACTCTATGATTATGTTTTGGAACCCTTTTTAATCTTTCACTCTAATCTACATGTTAATCCCAAGGCATTTTAGTAAAGTGTCTCTCCTCCACCAAGGGCGTTTTGGCAGCTAAACCTTCAGCCCCTGCAGGGAGTTATCCACTGACTGCAGCCGTGCTGGTTCCTCCTCAGCTAGGCACGGAAGCCTGGGCTGAGGGAGAGGACGTCTGTCACTTCAGTCACACCCATGCACTGCACTGACTTCAGGGTGCTGACCATCATCCCATTAATTACATGAATAAATCCCAGAATCTCAGAATCCCAGAATGGTTTGGACTGGAAGGGACCATAGAGCTCTTCTTCTTTCATCCCCCCTGCCATGGGCAGGGACATCTTCCACTATCCCACGTTGCTCCAAGCCCCATTCAGCCTGGCCTCAGACACTTCCAGGGATGGGGCAGCCACAGCTGCTCTGGGCATCCTGTGCCAGGGCCTCACCACCCTCACAAAGGAAGAATTTCTCCCCAACATCTAATCTAAATCTCTTTGTATAAAGCCATCTCTTGTAGTCCTGTCACATCAGGCCCTCATAAATAGTCTCTCTCCTTCTTTCTCATACATTCCCTTCAAATCCATCAGAGTTGTCGCTGCCATCAGCATTCTCACCTAGGTTATCAATAGGGTGAATCAGAAAGAAAAATTCTGTTGTTGGTGTACCAGTCTATTATTTATACATAAATCTTATATTTATATATAAATCAAACAAAAAAAGAATTCGTGTAATTGTCATTATGATTTTTTGTTTTTAGTTTAGCAAGTAATGCTGCTTAAAAAATCCCTGTTTTCTAAATTTTACTTCCCTAATAAATAAAAGTGGTATTTTTCTCCTAAAAAACCCTCCAACCGAATGCATGTCCTAAAAATCTGTAGATAGCATCTCTGAGATCTTCACTTTATCAATATTCTCTTTATTTTAATCAATGTGTTGGGAAAGAGGAGATTTGTCAGTATAGTTTATAATTTTCAATACTTTTTTGTCTCTCTTTGGAACAGAAAGAGAAGTTTTTTTTAAATTTAAATAATTAAAAGAAAACAAATCCCCAAACAAGACAAAGATCAGTTACCTAAGATATCTGCCATTATTTGCTTAAGAAAAAAATGGTTTTAGCATGATATGAGGTTTGAATTATTTTTTTGAACTGCAAAAATATTATGAAATTGTTGAAATGAAAAGTACTTTAAATTGAAAAAAAGAAAATATTTAATAAAATATTTTTGACTCCTGAGTGATTTTTGTCATATTTGTCAACACATTCTTTAAATGTTGCGAAAACAGGAAAAAAGTGTGAACATTTTTCCAGCTACTTCATATTGAATTCAACAGTACTAACCTTTCGTCATATCAGAGCATTATAAATGCCATCTTTCCTTATGACACTTAAGGAAAAAAAAAAAAGAAAAAAAAAGAAGAAAAAGCTTGATTTGTCTTGTAGATTTAATGTTTGGAGAAAAGGTGTCAATGCTGACTAACAATGAACAGTGTTGGTGGGTTTGCAAAAATTCTGGCATGAATTCCCGGGCTGAAGGCTGAGTGGATGGCATAAAAGGAAGAGCCAGAAGTGATGTGTGACATTCCTCTCAGGAGGTGGGGTAGCAGAAGCAGGGAATGGAGATTGTGGCATTTAGTTTCTGGTTTAGAAACCATCTCGCAGTTGCTAAAGCAAGCAAACCACCTCCAGCACAGTCATGATGCAGTTGTGCTTTATTTCACTGTAAACATCCCTGCTTGGTTACTAGAGGCCTCGAGCCCTATAAAGTCAGAAAGACAAAATTAATTATCCTGCCTGGAGTTCATCACTGACTTAACTCAGTGATTAACTTACCTGAGATAAATCTGTTTTGACCAGCTTAGTCACCTCTAACCAGCTGTGCAATTCTAGCAAAAAAAAACCAAAAAACAACCCACATTCCTCATTTTGCTGTTAGCTTTCACCTTTCTATTAATTGTTCTCTTGGAATAAATATATGTCTTCATGTTAAGGGGGTGTCTGCTGCTGGGAAGGGCAGGAAAGAGAGACAGAGGATGAGGTGGTGGCTATCAGGGCTGGGTTGGACAGGGCTTGGAGCAGCCTGGGGTAGAGAAAGGTGTCCTTGCCCATGGCAGGGAGTTGGATGGAGATGAGCTTCAAGGTCCCTTCCAACCCAAACCACTCTGGTTACTGTGGATTACCTGGATCTGCCTCATGCAGTGGTCTTGGCTCAGAAAACTGATGGAACTTAAAGCATTGGTATGTGGAACAAATCTGATCATTTGAGGGACAAACAAGTACATCAGGAAAGCTGTCATTAGAGTGTTCAAGAAACTGAAAAATCCGCAAAAGTCAGCACCAATCAGAAAAAGGAAATAGGTGCTGGGAGCAGAGTTTAGGCTTATTTGTGACTTTTTTGAAACAATCATGAGCAACTTTTTCCTGTGCCTTCTACATATAATCTCAGTAGCGGTTCTGCCCCAAATATCTGTGCCTTGAATTTAAATTCCCTCTTTCAATATTTGTACAGTGACTCAAAAGTTCCCTTTCTGTAAATATTCCCAACAGGATAAGGTGGATATTGAAATGTTTGCACACAAAAGGTGTAGTCACTGTGAAAGCAAATCCATTTAAAAAGTGTTGAGCAAATATTCAGAGGAAATGAGAATAAAATGAATGAAAAAGGCTTTAAGGGGGTTAGGAAAGGATGCAGGTGAAGTCATTGTGATAGTGCCATGTCAGATTAGTGCTCTGAAAGCGCTGTAGGGTGCAAAGTAGTTAAGACATTATTTACCCCTGCAATAAAGCAAGTATTATTTTTACTCACATTAATCAGTAGACTTGTAAACCCATTAGAGAACATAGTCCATGTATAATAGGAAGGAGAAAAATCAATGTGGAATGGCAAACTAGTAACAATGAGTGAAACTAAATGAGTTTTCTGTGATTTTCTACCTTTTCAAATTGCATTACTTTTTAGAATAAACCCTTCAGGAAGCTTGCTGTAGACCTGACTGAAATACTGTAGAACAAATTGGTAACTAAACAGGGCATCAAAATAAAAGAGTAACCCAATAACATAATCCTTTCTCTAGATGTCCTCACTGCTTTTCTGACTGTATCATTGGGCTGTCTGATTTGATATGTTTTTTCTATGTGTATTCACATTCAAGTATTTGGATTGAGGAATTACATGGCACTCATCTGCTGCACTCAGGGAACCAGAGCCTTGGGAAGGACCTGTCTCTCACCCAGACACTGAGTTGACAAGAGCCTGTGATCGAAAGACAGCTAAGAAAGAGGCTGCTGGGATTCAAAATTGCCAAGGAGGAGTTCAAGCTGACTTCCAAGAAATGTTCTCCAGACCTGGGGCAGAGTTTAAAATGCAAGGAAGGCCTTGAAAGACGTGAGACAGCTGTGGTTGTTGGGGGCTACCACAACTGCAGCATTGTCTAGATGCAGAAAGGGAGAAGCTTTGTTGATGTTCACATCCTGGATGTACAGAGAAGGTGAGATGAGGAAAAGGCTCCCTTATCCTTATTAGTCTCTCTGCTTTGGAGCATTTGTGGCCGAACCTTGATCCAAACTGTGGATTAATTGTGTGCCTGGAAAGGTACAGTTGAATCCAGAAAGGATCTTAGGTCACCTCAGTGGCTACAGCCAGGCAGGTGTGGCAGGATGTGTTTCCCCCCTCTCTACCTCAGATGACTGGAGAACATGCAAGAGATAACTGGGACTGGTCACAGGCCCACCATGGCATCTCTGGTACCAAAAGGGCTCAGGCCTCCAGCTAAGAATCAACATCTCAGTCTGCAAAGCCAATGTGGGAAGAGATGAAAGAAATATTCTAGGCCAAGAGACGTGGTTCTTATGGCTATAAAATCCCCCACATTTATCACAGAGGCAGAAGCCTCTTACACCCTCCTTGAGGACGTGTGAGGAGGTTTCTCCTTGGAGCTGGATGCAACTTCAAGTTAATTTCCCCCAGGGATTGAGAGAGAGGATTTCAATGTCTACCCCCTTCAGGAATTGATTGGATCCTAAGTTGTACTATCTCTTAGCTAGCTGTAATTTTATGGTACCTTTAACTCCACGTGTATTAATACTCATATTCCCTTTTGTCTTATCCCTGTGTAGTAATAGTCTAAGTCTTATGTCTGTTAGTTTTGTGTCTACTAATAAAGAATCCATTTTATAATAGACTGAGTCAGCCATTATTAAAGAACTTTCAAATCAGAGTGGATTTTGGGGTGCTGGCCACCTCAACACAGCTACTGCCTACTGCCAGAGGCCTGGGCAATAGGCAAGGGCTGATTTCAACCTACATCATCCATTCATAACAGTAGGGAAAAATTTAGAATTAGGAGACAGGAAAGATGTCACCAGCAGTGTAAAATCACAATGCAGCTAACAAATCTAAATAAAATCAACTTTTGCATGTGTAAACCTGTATATTACAATAATTCAAGAGTGAATAACCCCCTACCAATATGTCTTATAGACAAAAGGAAACATTTTGCAGAATCAAAAAAGTTTGAGGAATAAATATAATCTCAGCTGTATCATATTGTTGTCTTGGATTTTCAATGATTCTGTGTCTTGTTTCTATTCAATCAGAACATTTAGCACTGCAATCATCTTAAGAGAATCTCCTTTACCAAGCAAAATGTACTTTGAGAGTGTTAAGTAATAATTAAATCCAGTTATTGTGATTGCAAACATTCATCTCCAGTTAAATGGATGGCTCCCTTCAAACCTGAGTTGATTGGCTGCTCTCAGCACAGAGCAGCCTAAGGTTCTCTGTTGTTTCCTAATACTTTTCATTTTTCCTAATGCTTTTACCTCTCATGTATTTCAAAAAGTAGTCAGATGGGAATAATGTCTGCTCTTGACACTAAAAACACAATCCATGACTCTGAAAGCAAGCCATTGTGATTCTATATGGAGAAGAGGTTTGAGAAAGTGGATCTTTCATTCACTGCTCATCACATTTATCTGGTTGGGGCAAACATCATACACAGGTTCTGCACAACAGGAAAGACAGGCAGAGCCAGGATATCTGATAGCACCTCACTCACATAGCTCTCTCCTCAGCATGGCCCATGGCTGGACAGAAGCAGAAAATGTAAAATAGAGTTTTTGCTTTCAGGAACAGTCCATTATCAACCAACCTGAAACCCAGTCAAGGGTGTAACATGATCTTCAGAGAGTTATGAGGGGAGAGAAAATTGCAGTGTCCGAATGGAGAGATGATTTTTGTTATGGCTGGCCACTTAATCCTGATTCTTATCTTTGGGGTACATAAAAAGTTATCCAAAATATGTAAAAGACAAGTAGTCCATGTCCAAGTCTGCAATACAGTCCAGATATACAGTGCACAAAATTTAGTAGAATGAGATTAATATCAGAAACATGGACCACCTTTCAAGAACTGACCTGCACAGTGGTGGCTCAAGCCTGTGCATACAAATAGTGAAAATCATCCCTTTACCATTTTACTCCAGAGAACCAGGGGTGGAAACTGAATCTTCCTCACCATCACCACAAAAAAGTGGAAAAAACAGGAAAAGGAAAGAGGTCTTGATACTTCCTGGGGACAAAAAGCTAAGAATATTGTTCTGGAGAAACTCTTATATTGCTTCTGATTATGGAATTTAAATTGTGTCATATAAAATTAGTACTTAGAGAGCCTAGATGTGATAATGAAAGTTCTGAACCTTAGAAGGACACTTAAAATTATCTTCAAAGGAATTCCTTCCATTTTACCAGTATACTAAGGCAGTGTGCATGGGATTAGATTAAATTAAAACTGAAACTCTCTTGAAGATCTTCCCATCACCTTTCACAGTGCAGAATTGGTGCATTTTTATAATTCTACTTTCTACTCACTTTTACCAGGGAGCCAGGGCTTTCTCCAACAAGATTCTTTTTCAGTCTATGCCAGGTTTTGGATGAGGTTTTCATTAGGATGTTCCTCCCTAATATTTTCCATTGCCTAATTTCATCCGATTAGATCTAATTACACTCCCCTGAACAACTTGAAACTAATCTTATTCCTCCCTTCAGATGCTTCCAGACAATTATCTGGCTCTATCTGCCAAGTTACAGCTATTTAGTTTTTTTAACCTTTTGTTCCATTAACTTGACTTTCCTGTTATCCAAAGGCTATACAGTACCTTGCCTGAGAGGAAAGATGATTTGAAATGACTTGCATTATTTTAAGCAGATGGGTTAGGCTTGCAAAATATTTTTCTCCTCCTTGCAATAGAAGTCACGATGAATGAATGTTCCATCACATTTGGAACTCCTGCTTCCTGGCATCCTGTGAATGGTTATCAAATAGATTTGGTGGTTAATTTTATGATAATTTCATAATTGATGTACTAGTGTGCTCTTGCTGCTGCTGAGTATTATTGACTTCAAGAATTTATTTGCTATGTTCTTCCATTAGATGAGAGAAAAAAGCCCAAAATAGCTGTGTTGTTATTCCACACTGGTGATGTCATCTAAGGATTCTTGACCAAGACTTTGGAATATCAATCAAGGAAGAGATGATTTGAGGTTAACCGTAACACCAGACTTACTGGATGTTTTCTGTAACTAAATATTTGTGGCACAGCTTGTAGACTACTGTCTTTTTAGCATTTCTGAAGTTCTCTCAAGGAGAAAATCTTACAGAATAAAGGGAATAATAGTTTGGTAGAGTCAATGTAAACTAAATCACTGCATTATGGGTCAATACAAATGTTCTGCTCTGTTCAGAATCATGTTTTCAGCAATAACAAAACCCTGGCCAATTAAGCCTCGACTCATCTGACCTGAGGGCAGCCAAGTAGAAGATAAGCATTCAGACTAACCTAGGACCTTCGTGGGCACCTACAGAAAGTGATGTATTTCACCTTTCTCTGATATTGATCTTGGTGTAGGAGATGCTGCTAGGGCATGGTCTCATGAACTGCCAGTAACATGAAAACAGAAAGTACTCAGGACACAAGAAGCTTTGAAAACAACTCACTGGCCTGCAATGCCCTCAGAGACTCCAAGGTATTTAATAATCAGTGAGTGACATTAACAAAATCTTCTTCCTAATCAATTTGGGCGTCTTACTTCTCTAGATTCCTCTCCTTTCCCCTGCCTGGTGTCCTGCATGATGAAAAGCCAAGATGCCCTCCAGCCCTACTTATATCCACAGCTGTCCCTTGGGAAAGAGCAGCTAGCAGGAGATGTGTGAATGTCCCCACCAACATCTGGCTACCCAGGCTGGGTAGATATCTACTCACAAACCACAGCTTTTTATTCTGTGTGATTATTGGATCATAGAATCATAGAATCATAGAATCATAGAATAGTTTAGGTTGGAAATAACCCAACATTCAAACCCCCTGCCTTGGGCAGGAACACCTTCCACTAGATCAGGTTGCTCACAGCCCCATCCAGCCTGGGCTTGAACACTTCCAGGTTCACCTCCTATAGCCAGTTTCCTATCTTCTCTAGCTCTTAGAAATGTGGCATTACCGGGATATTACAAGAGAGCCACAAATCCATCTTCAAATCTGACTGAAACAGGTGAAGAAGTCTCAGAGTTAAGTGGAGAACACAGGTGAAAAAGTCATAGTGTGATTGCAGAAGCCTATTTTCCCTTCAGAAATTCAGCTAAAGAAGGAACAAATCATTTAAACAGAATTAAATCATAACTTTTTTTTTTTTTTATCAGGCAGTTGCTATCGTTTTCCCCCTTGCTGACATGAAAATTGAGAAACTGGGAATCCAATTACAAAGGCTAGATAAAAGGGAATGATAGCAAGGAATTTTAATTGGATGGAGAAGATGTTGAAGGCATGTTCACTAGATACATGCTGCAAAAGCAGCGGAACTACAAGTGTACAGGCAGAGGTCACTGTATAAAGGGATAATAAGTGACTTAGAAACAGTGAACCACAGCTCGAATTTTCAGTCAATAGGGCCAGTGAGAGCTGCTGGACCTTCGATGCAATTCATTACTTCAAGAGGTAGTAAACAGCAATATTGACATTTAGAATGCAACCAAATCCAAAATTGCTTATGTCTTTGCCAGCTTTATTTTAAAGTGTGAAAACTCTCAGCAGGAGGCACCAAGGATTTTGCAGCCTTTTATTTCCAAGGCTTACTGTGAGGAAAAAACATGCTGTTTTGGTGTATATTCTGAACAGCTCTTCTTGTGGCTCTCCTTCCTCTTCCTCTTCCTCTTCCTCTTCCTCTTCCTCTTCCTCTTCCTCTTCCTCTTCCTCTTCCTCTTCCTCCTCTTTTTCTTCCTCTTTTCTTCTTCCTCTTCTTCCTCTTCTCCCTCTTCCTCTTCCTCTTCTCCTTCTTTTTCTTTTTCTTTTTCTTTTTCTTTTTCTTTTTCTTTTTCTTTTTCTTTTTCTTTTTCTTTTTCTTTTTCTTTTTCTTTTTCTTTTTCTTTTTCTTTTTTTCTTTTTCTTTTTCTTTTTCTTTTTCTTTTTCTTTTTCTTTTTCTTTTTCTTTTTCTTTCTCTTTCTCTTTTTCTTTTTCTTTCTCTTTTTCTTTCTCTTTCTCTTTCTCTTTCTCTTTCTCTTTCTCTTTCTCTTTCTCTTTCTCTTTCTCTTTCTCTTTCTCTTTCTCTTTCTCTTTCTCTTTCTCTTTCTCTTCTTCTTCTTCATCATCATTTATTAATGTTATTATTATTACTGCTTCTTCAAGATGTAATGGTAGAAAAAATCAGATGGTTTGCTCTTTCCTGTTTAGCAAAGTTCTCTTGATAACTTAAATTAGAAAACTCCAAGTTTTTTGGCTTGGAATATGATTTTAACTTTGCAGAACTTTCTTGCTAAGCTTGGCAATGAGCAGTCATTTGGGCTCGCTGAGGTAAGCACAACTGGTTTCCATGTAGGGAGACTAAAATGCAAATCCAGATGAGCCTGATCACTCCTCAAAATGGTTTGGTTAAACTTCCTCCTGTGGTATCCCCAGACCCATGGGATGCTGGCATTTCAATTACAGTGCAAACCCAGTGGCAAAACTCCCACTGGATTTTAAGATGTCAGGATTTCACTCATCAAAATGAGATCTTCTATCAGCCCATTTTTTTCATTCCCAGTGAAAATGGGAATGCACCAGCAGGTGAATCTGGCCACAATTCAGGCTGAGGTGTGTGGTTGTAATCTCTTCCTTTGAGAGAACAGCCCAGCATTTGACAAGCCTTTGGAGCTAGGATATATGCCATGAATTAAATTCCTTTGCTGCTGGGCTCTGTTTGTGGGGAAACTATTTACCTTTTAAATGATGCACTTTTTCAGACCTGTCACTGGAAAGCAGACCCACACCTGACTCTCTATAGCTTCTGTTAATGGACCTGGACGAGTTTTATCGGAAGGACTGCAGGAAAACAGAAACAGCCACACCAGGCTTGATGGCCCAACCAGGGAAGTTGTTGATGTTAGATCTTCCAAGGAACAGATATAAACATGCCCATAATGGATGCTATAAAGGTTCTGTCTGCAGAAGAAATGTTCCCCTAATCCATCCAACGCAGGCAACTATATCTCCTTGTCTTGCACTGGAAATGTGGGGTTTCCTCCTGTCCTTCCCTCTCTGACATCCTTCAGGAAAAACACACAAGCCTGACTGCACAGACTGAGAAAAGATCACAGCCCGAAAGAGGGAAAGAGGTTGGGGTTTACACAAATTAACCTAATTGCAGTCACTGATTTCATGGAGGGAAAGGGAAAGAGAAAGGGAGGAGNAAGGGGAAAAGGGGAAAAGGGAAGTGTAAAGAGGAAAAGGGAAAGGAAGAAAAGGGAAACTACATATTTTGATGTGCAGAAACTCTAAGATTAGTAGTGATGCAAGCTGGCAAGTCTATCTGTTTGAGTCTGAAAGAGGACAGCCAGGTTTTTACAGTGTTCTGGCCCAGCATTGGCAGTTTGGTGCTGCCTTTCCTGTCCTGCCACTCTGGAGCCAAAAGGAGAATGCCCCTCTTCCCCTGTCCAAGCACTGCAGGATGCACCACCCTGGATGTGAGCTGACATGCATCATCTCTGCCCTCAAAACATGACCAATTCATAATTTGCTGGCCTGTTCCAGCATACTGAAGAACTGGCTGGTATGCTTTTGGGGAATGGTTTTATTCTCCTCTACTGTCTGAGAGGTCAAACATCCTTGACCCCCACAAATAATTAGTGATACTAAGACATGCTGGAGAACAGAGATCTGTGTTTTTCTGTGCAATTTAAAATTAGGGAAAGGAGATATGAAAGTAACTGAAATGGTCACTTTGTAACCCTTTTTTATCTCTGGTTCTCATAAAAAAATGCAGGGCAAATGTGCAAAACTTCAGATAGTGTTCTGAAACTAATGGTTATACAGGAACGTCAAGGTACACCAGGGGCACTGATGATGGAAAAGTATTCACATGTCTATTTCTATCTCTATCTCTGATTTATATCTGTGTTTGTATTTACATCTTCTCCATATCAAAATCTCCAATCTCTCTCTCCTTTGCCACTCAAGGAGATTTATAATACCTTCAAGACAAATTATAGAGACATAGAATTTTCAATTAAAATTTTATCTTTGCAGAATTATTTTATACTGCTTTGACCCTCCATTAGCAGAGTTATAGGGAGATCTATTGACACGTATATCTTTCAACAACACCTCTCCTTCTTCACCACAAAGGTTGTCCCAACATGCAAGCTCCTTCTCTTCCTAGTGGGTAATTGCAGAGACTATTGCCACCACCTCTGGAGACTTTAATCCCTCTTCCTGGAAATCAGTTATAAGTGTTACATAAATACCCATAACTCTATTCAATTACTTTCTCGCCCTTCCCATGCTATAGATCTATCTACTGGTGACTTCTGTTTGAGTACACACCCTCCTTATCTTGAAAGAATCAGGCACACTCTGTCCAAAAACAAACTTGATTATAAGGCAGCAAGAAGAGATGGCAGCAAGTCAAAGAACATTATAGATGCTATTTGCCAAAGGAATTTTCTTACAGCTTGTGGACACTGAATTATTGAGACAGAGTTTGTGGGTTTGGGTTTGTTGTTTTTTTGTTTTTTTTTTTTGGTTGGGTGGATTTTTTTGCAGTGCTGTTTTTATAATAGTATTGGGATGGTAAAGTTTTTTTAGATGGTATCATTATAGTTTGGTCTGCAGCTCTTCCTAGAGGCTGTTTTTGGGCCCTGAGTATGGTAGATGTATAAGTGAGAGAAGTAATTAAAAAAAATCTTTAGATATTGGATATGAACTGATCTGAGCTAGACATCAACAAATCTCTTTGGCTATAGTTGAAAGGAAATCACCACCAAATGTTGACTCAGCTGACCTAACTTGGGTAGCTAACTCTGTCTAGAAGGTTTTTATCATTAAAGTGCCTATTTTCCTCCAATTGTTGTAAAGGAAATCTAGGCAGCCACTTCAGATAAAGAACCATTAAAATTCTATCATTTTTTTGAGAATAGGCCTATCCAGTGGTCATCAAGAAATCATTCAGAAAGGACAGAAACCAGCAGCACATAAGAGATTATATAGACTTAGGCTGAGACAGTTATGAGTGGTAAGATTAGCCACAGACACAGTAAAAATCACTCTTTAGTAAGCACAGCAATTATTGTCATCTTGATGCAAAGGAATGAGAAGAGTCTTTGTAAAGCTGCACAAAAGGAAGCAACATTTTCAAAAAGAATGGGCAGACAAAATGTCCTCTGATGGAGTCAAGGAAAAAAAAAATTTCTTTTCCTTTTTGTCTTGCATTTCTGAGAGGCTTTAGATTACACAGCTCCCTCACTTTCCCTACCAATAACACTTGCATATGGTTTTTTTGTGCAGGTCTCCACTACACTGGTAGCTGGTGGTGGACCCTTAGGTGTGTCTAAAGGCTGGAGGTGGCTCAGCCAAGGTGTCAGGGGGGGATGTTCTTCTTTGGACCCTGACATCTGGCCCGGCTGTGTTCCTTGTTTCAGTGTCCCATGTCCCAAAAAGATGAAATGAGGCTTCTTTCTGCTGTTTCAGAGCTTGTTTATTTCTTGTTCTTATCAAAGTTTCAGAGGCACAGACTGTGCTGTGACCTCCAGGAACACGAGGGCAGAATGGCAATGGCTACCCAAAGCAGGTAGCTTTTATATCTATTATCAACCAGTTAGAAAGTTTTACGTGTCTTATTTTGTTCCCAAAACCAGTAAATATCAACCTTATTGACATGTCTCCTCTACACTAAATTCTATCTACCAATTAACAAGTCACGTTTTTCCTCATGTCAGAGGAAAAAAGGAAGAGAAGGAGAAGAGAGAAGAAGATGAAGAAGAAGGAGCTGACACCCTAAAATCTCCATGTTGGCTCCATGTAATATATATAGCAAAACCTAAAAACTAGAACTACACATTCTGTGGTGCACTAAACAACCATCTCCTCATTTCTTTGGTGCTCTCAGCTCATCCAGAAGTGTGGGCAAATGCTCCCACGAGCTTGGTTCACAGGCCAAGCCTTTTTTGAGGAGCTCTGAGGGTAAAACAAACAACCAGAGGAGCAGGAAAAGTTCCAAAGCTTTTCCTAGACTCCAACACAAGGCAGCAGAGCCCTTCCCCGTGGCACTGCCAATCCCTCTCCTTTTCTGAGGAAGCTCTGGTGGTTAGGATCTCTGGATCTCTGCACCTTAGTGGATCTCTGCACCTTAGTCCATTACTCATCCTCCTACTGACACCATCCGACACCAGCAGCTAAAGGACTCGATGAACCTGCAGTTCAGCTGATTTGTTTTTTTCGGTTTTCCTCTGCAGACCAAGTTTTCAAGACCTCTAATCGTTCTTCCTGATCTTTGAATTGCCTTCAACCAGGCCACACATCTCTTGATGCTTGCTGATCAAAGACACCCGGATGGGCTGAATTTGAAGGAAATGCAAGCAAATAGTGGTGCAGAGCTGGGCTGGAGCACAAGAGGCAAAGACTGAGGTTGGGAACAAGACAATTATGTTAATAATTTCTTTTCCTCAGACTATGTGTGCTCTTGGGAATTGTCAGCTGAGCCCTAAGGAATGCTGAGCCATTGGTATTCACCATCTTTATTCAGATTAAGCCACATAAATAAAAAGTGCCAACAGACAACAGCCTTTGAAGATACTGAATCCCTAATGCATATTGCTTTTCATTTCTGTGCTTTATTTTTGCTTTAAATAATAACGAAATTTTGGACAGGAGATAAGGCTGGGAGATGCAGCTGAACCTGCACCTGGGAAGGGCTGCTGGTTCTGGGCACTGGGGGCTGTGGGCTCTGGTTATCCACCAGATTTTCCTGTTTTGATCAGCCTGACGTCTGCAATTCATGACAACCAGTATGTACCAAGCTGAAATATCTCACAGCAAGCAGCCACACATTGGGAAGAATATATATACTTTCTAAATAAGCATCACTTTTAGGATTTCCCAGATTTCCAGCATTTCTACAGTTTTTTCAGAATCCTTTATATTCCTCCATTTCGATCTGAGAAGACCCAGAGCTTCCCCTCTGTCACTGACATTCCTCTCCACCACAAATTAACCTCTCAACATCTTGAGAGGCAGTAAAATGGGAAAGAGACAGAAAAAAGGAGGAATTTTCCAGGATGTACGTTGTTCCCTCAGGATATTCTCCATGCCTCTCTCCTTCTTTCTAGGCTATGTCTGTCAGCCTCAGAACTGGTCTCCTAACTGTGTGATCTCCATATACAATGGTAAATAAAGCAGTGCCTAAAGCCTTAGGCATCATGAGAAAAATGCGTTTTTACTACCGAAGGAAAATCCTGAACAAGAGCTAAGCCAGGACATCTTGCAGCATAAGGATTAGTTACCACAGAATGTGCTATTAAAGGTAAATTATTGCGTCTATCATTATCTTAATAGCCTGGTGGTTGTGGTAAATATTTACAGCAATCCAGGAAGGTGAGAAATTCTGTATTATTAGAAATGAAAACAGTTGCTATTTTAGTTTTGAGGAAAGCTAACTCACTTCTGTTTTTCTATTGAAAAATTGCATGCATTTGGGCCTTCAGTGGATTATGCATTGATGCATCTTTTTATATCTCTCCACTCTGGATGTTGTACTAAGAGCAGCTCTGCAGGTTGAGGCCAACTCATAACACTGGTCCAACCCCTAAATTAAAGCAATGACCTGATGGAGGTCTAGGCCAGCTCCATTCACTCCTTCAGCACTCACAGCCCTTCTTTTCACTCTCACAGGGCCAAGAAGAGTGCCACAACGTCACAACAAAGGCTAGAATGATTTTTTGCTTTTTCTTTTATACCCCTCTTACATACCTTTTATATAGTTTGATGTATTCTCAGTGCTTTTAGCCCACACGCTGTGACTTCCCAAGGCTGATAACTCAGCTCAGTCCCACGGCACCATTAAACCAGGAGACCAAACATCCTGGGAGCCCCAGACACCAAGGGCCTCTCCAGAACACATTTTGGAACCTCAGACAGGCCCAGCCAGGGGGAAGGTTCCTCACAACGAGGGGTTCACTCATGCCTCTCATTGGGGAATCTTTGATGAATATGTTAATTTTTGCAAGGCCTATAATTGTGTGTATTTTGGTGTGAGGGTGTGCATGCATTTTCAGAGTATTCCACCTGGACCAAGTGCTGTACCCAAGGATCCTGAAATAAATACCATGGTAAAAACCCCTTTTCCCCCATAAACCATGTTTTACTTTTAATTTTAAGACCAGGGAAAGGTAACAGTGGCAGAGTCCTACATCAGGGACTGCTGTGTTCTGTGAGACAGGGGAGGAAGCACAGGCTGGTGAGATAACAGTAATCAGCTAACAGCCCTGAACAGAACAGGGAACTAAACATGTCAGCTGTCACTTATGATAGCATACAGTGTCCAATTTCGTTCAATTGGGCTACTTTAATGTTCATCCCCTTTCCTATTTAAGCATAGGTGATCCTTAATTGACTTTTCCTAACATGTCACTCTCAATTGTACTCACTGTAGGCATTATCTGGTTTAGATATATTTGGAAAAGGACATGTAAGAGCAAAAATCTTTCAAATTATGCAGAAATGGGCAACTAGGGGCTCATGCACCTTAAAAAGTTTTGTCACTTGGGTATACGCCTTTGGCACACCTGATTTTATTTTAGAATTTCCTGTGTGAGAAGATTTTCAGACCTCAAACTGTACAGACAAATGAAGAACTGAGTTCATTAATTTTATTTTCCTTCCCAATTCATTCTAAAATCGTCCTTGAGGAAGGCTCTGTATTTCATACTGGTCACATTATTGATACACATTGCTCTTCAAACAGAAAAACCTGAGAGTCACACAATTGCTCCATTTTAGTCCCAGTTTTCTCAATTGCTACACTCTCCATTAACTTGAGGAGGCTTTTTTTAGATGATAATTGAGCAGTTGCACTCAACACACAACACAGAAAACAGCATATCAAGGCTTGATCTTTTCTGAGTGATATCACAGATACTCCACCAGGTTCTATCTTGTCCAAGAACATCACCTCACCCTTTCTAATTTGGCTCAATTCCCTGATGTGCCTATCCATGCCAGCAACATTCTTTAGGTTTGGGGTTTTTTTAATTTTTTTTTTATTATATTGCTTCAATTCTGTATTCATACAGGATGCAAGATAAAATGATCTGCACAAAGCAGAGATCAGTGTGAAGTTTGAGTCCAAGAATGTCCATGTCTGTGAGAACCAAATCTGGGAGTAAAGGCTTTTCTATGTAATAAATCTTGCAGTAAACCATGCAAGTTCCCTGACACCCACTCTCCTTTGGCTGTGCTGACTTCAGATAAAGTGACACTGTAAAAGCTCTACTTTTGCGAAAATTTGCTAAAATAAATTTAAAAAGCAAATAATGTACAAAAGTTATAAGGACTTCCCATTGAGAACATGGTACGACTTGGAACAGAGCTGACCTACATAAGAATAACAATGCAAGTAAGGAAAATAAATTATAGGCAGAAAAAAAAAATTAAAAACCAGGTCAATCCAGCAAGAGGAAGAGAAATAGGAAAAGGAAGACCTGAAAGTTTTGAGTAGGGTGGAGAATTCCTAAAAATGGGAATTCTCGTTTCAGCTGTGATGAGGAAAGGATCATAATGATGCAGGCAGTTCCTGATCCATATTGCCCAGCTCCAACCCCTTACTCTTCCTTCAGGGAGGAAGCAGCAGGATCTAAAACAGGCAGCTGAGACTCAGCTCCTCTTTCATTTTTCATTGGAATCTCATCTCCACAGTGGTTTCCTGCCTTACCCATGCCCTGGCATGGACATTGTGTCCAAAAATAATGTATTTTTATATATGTTATTATATAAATAAATACATGATCTAGATGAGGGGATTGAGTTACCATTAGCAAACAGAACAGAACCAAGTTGGGTGGGAGTTTTGATCTGCTGGGAAGCTGGAAGTTTCTGCAGAGGGATCTGGGCAGGCTGGGTCACTGTGCTGAGACCACAGGCAGGTTCAACAAGACCAAGTGCTGGGTTCTACAGTTGGACCACAACAACCACACCCCAGGCTGGGGCAGAGGGGCTGGAAAAGGCCCTTTGGGAAAGGCCCTGGGGTGCTGGTGCCAGAGGCTGGACACAAGCCCAGGGGTGCCCAGGTGGGCAAGAGGCCAGTGGCCCCTGGGCTGTGCCAGCCATGGTGTGACACAGCCCCAGGGCAGGGCCTGTCCCCTGTGCTGGCACTGCTGGGGCACCTCCAGTGCTGGGGACAGCTCTGGGCCCCCCAGGACAAGAGAGACATTGAGGGGCTGGAGCGTGTCCAGGGAAGGGAACGGAGCTGGGGAAGGGGCTGGAGCCCCAGGAGCGGCTGAGGGAGCTGGGAAAGGAGCTCAGGCTGGAGAAAAGGAGGCTCAGGGGGGACCTTGTGGCTCTGCACAACTCCCTGACAGGAGGGGGCAGCCGGGAGGAGTCAGGCTCTGCTCCCAGGGAACAGGGACAGGGGGAGGACAGTCCTAAGCTGCAGCAGGGGAGGTTCAGGTTGGACATTAGGAGGGATTTCTTCAGAGAAAGGGTGGCCAGGCATTGGCAGGGGCTGCCCAGGACAGTGGTGCACTCACCATCCCTGGAGATTTCAAGGGATGACTGGACAGGGCACCTACGAGGTGAGGATAGGTCACAGCTTGGACTCAATGACCTCGGAGGTCCTTTCCAACCTAAATGATTCTGAGGTTCTGTGAACCACTGCCAGGAGAATCTCAAAGCAAAAGAAACAAAGAACAGCCTTGGAATCGCATTTCTGCCAAAAAAGCCAATAAACTGAATTCCTCTGGAAGGTTTCTAGTCGACTGCTATATTAAAAAACAATAAAAAAGTTAAAAAGCATTTTCTAGCGCTCTTAGCTGCAGTTTTTTTGTAGAGAGAATGTGCTACTGTTGCTTGCTACTGCATTATCATCCTCTGCAAAAATAAGGTCTCATAATTAATGTCTGAAAAAATAGCAGGTGTCCAAGCCTGGATTTTTTTCCCCCCTTCCTTCTCTTTTTTTCCCTTTGTAGCATAAAGGTGAGTTAACAGCCTTATGTGTTCTGCTGAACTCGAGCTGGATCCAGCTGAACTTCAATTCATCCCAGCAGCAAACTGTTTATTAAAGACCTGTCAAATGCCCGTATTCTGTGGATCATCACAGGAGCTGACAGTGCGACAAAGGCTTGAAATCCAGTGCATATCACTGGAGGATGCCATTAAAATGAAAGTGAGACCAAAACCTCGCAGCTGTCAGTCATTATCTAGGACATTCTCACACAGTAGATCTCCCACACTTCCCTTCATCTGGCGTGGGTCTCCTCTTCACACTTCTCCATTTTTTGCTGTAATAAAACAGCTTTCGAACAAAAAAGGATTTTTGAAACAAAAAAGAAATCCATCAATCTCTATAGAAGATGTGCATTTCTACTCCATTTAGAGTTCTCCTGCATGTCCAGTTAACCACTGTATCTCTCTTTTTGGTCACCTGCTGCTTGTTTTAAAGGCTGTTATAATTTAGAACCTGAAAAGAAGCATAAATAGGAATGACTGAATTTCAGCCATTAAAATAGACCTTTCACAAGAAAAATTGTTCTCAGCCACTTGCCCTAATGTCAGACCAAGGCAGAACATAACTTTGCTATAGTTCAGGAGAGACTGGCTCCTAATGTTTCTGTCCTCATTATTTTTTGGGTTTTCTTTTGTTTTTCCAATTCTGGGTCTGCCTGGGAATTTATTGGCTGCGATAGCCAGATCAAGGCTGTGTCAGCGCTGTCAGTGACCAGCTCTTAGCCAGGAGAAATGGCTGCTCTGAGCTCTGTGGACCAAAAGTAGGAAATACCTGAAGTCTCATAAGCTTGTTCTGAAAGAGCTTGATAACCAGCCTGTCACAGCAATTTTACAGCCATTTATCTCCATCAACATCAGAGATACTATGCCAGAGCAAAAAATAATGGAGTGTTGACTCAGCCTTTTACAATTTTAGAGTCATACTTGATTTACTTTAGGATACAGTATATTTTATTGCCTCTTGTCTTCACTCTTGAACCCAGGTCTCCTCATCACTAGACCAGTGGCTAAAGAAATATCCAAATACAAGACAAACCCACGGTATAATTACTCAACTGCACTCTCATCACTTGTCCTACATAATTACAAAATGGTTCCACTTTTTATGTCTATAATTATTACAAACTCATATCAAAAGGAAGGTCATCCATATTAGCACAGCTTTCAGATTTATTACACTACTCTGGCACCGCTTTGATGTAAAAGATTTTGACAAATATATTTGGTATAAAAAAAAATATTAAGGGTAATTATGTCATTTGCACATGGATTTTTATGATTAAAGAATTTTTAGAGGCTCAATGCACAATTTACCTTACACTGCAATTATTTAAAAATTTTATTTTGCTTTAATATATACAAGACAGCTACAAAAATTGTCAGAATAATTCTAGTACAGCTCCAGGTTAAATTCTGTTCCATTAAGAACAGAGAGTTAATAATGCCAGTCATACATTTCAACTTAGGAGTAATTATACGCATTTAAAAATATATTCTAAGTGTAATTACAGTGGAATTGCAGTAAAATGGCCATGCAATGAAAAACACTCCATTATCCAGTATACCTGAGGCGGGTGGAAACTTAACCAAATCAGATGACTTAGTATTTCAGCCAGGTACTCTGGAGATTTTTCAGGAATGTCAGTGAATAAAAACCAGCAAAATACAGCGAATTGTAAAAAAATACTGTGGTTAAGGCTAACAGCTCACAGCTGTAAAAAAATGCCCATGACACGGTCAGTACAAAAAATGTGTAGGAAAATTAGGATATTCATACCAAAGCTTTTGATTTTGGCCTCCGTTTCCAATTGCAATTAAAAAATAGTTTTGGGGAGGGGTTAACCAGCAGTTGTTTAGACTAGAAGAAGAGGATGGTATGAGGAAAGCCTATGTAATGTTGCCCAGAAGATGAAGTTCCCTCTACAAGGATGCCTGGAAACCTGGAAACGTGGAAACCTTTCTGGGCACCTCCTGCTCTGCTTAGGAAAATGACTCATACTTTCACATATTCTTTATGACTAAAAAGGATGGCACTCATGCATTGCTTGGCTATATCAGCAACGCTACCTCCTGACAAAACAGCCCTGGAGGCCCCAAATACTGATTAATTGCTCATGACATAAGGAGTCATGTTAATATCAGCAGCAGGATCTGGTTCCCAGGGAGAGAAATGGCAGACTGGTAATTCCTCTTGATCCAAAATGGAACAAATAATGGAAATGATCATACAGATCAGATTAACTAAAACAAAAACCAAAACAAGGGTGGAAGATGAAGCAAGAAAGTTTTAAAGGAATGTCTGTAAGCATCCCTGAAAGAGCTTAATGTTGAGCTGTGTTTGGATAATATAAAATATTTCCTGGGACAAAAGCTGCAAAAAAGTCTGAACAGCCCCAGAACCTCTCTGATAAAGGTCCCATTCTAGCCTGGCAAGGTGGATCAGGATGGTGCAAGCTGTCCCCAAACCCAGCAGAGGACTTGGAGAAAGTTATGGTCTGATCTGTTCCTGCCCAAGATGTGCTGTGGCGTGGGTTCAGGGAGCTGGAAACATCAGCTTCTGCGAGAAACCAGAGGCGTGCAGACCAACTTGTCTTGATGAGTCAATGGAGGGGGAACTGGGCCAGCTGGAAGATTTGGTGAGGCTGGGCACATATATCTTCCACATTGTCTGTAACCAGCAGCCTCCTGGAACAGAAAGGCTGGATTATCCCAGCCTGAGTAACGCAGAAGCCAGTTATTTTTGAGCAAAAATCTCCTCGAGTTCTTGCTTCTGTTTAATTCCACGGTCCAAGTGAAAGACTTGGAGACTAGATAAAAAGATGTGTGAGGTAGAAAAGGAAAGGACAGGGGCATTTCCAGGGAGCCAACTGGATTAGCTCACCTTCAGTGGTATGGCAGCACTATTTCCCCAGGGAAGAAGCTGCATTACCCAAATCTGGTAGAAATCCTTTGGTGTGTGGTGGAAGGTCTCACCTCATATTGCCAGAGCACACCCAAGGAGACCCCAGCTGAACCTGTAAGGAGCCTGTGGAGGCTAGTCCTCCTAGCATGCCCAAACTCCATCCCAGATTTGCCCAAACTCATACCCAAACATCTCTAGGGCAGATAAGGGTTGAAAAAGAGCAGGGATCTCAGGGATCTACTGTAGGTGGCGATTTAGGCTCAGTAAAAAGAGGCCCCAGGACTGCATCAGAGGTTCCTGACCTCGCCAAAGATCCTGGGGGTTTCCTTGGTGCAGCTGAATGAAAGAAGAAGGGAGTGCTCAGCATGGAAACCATGGGCCACCATCATGCAAGGCAACACACAGAGACATGGCCTGGTCCTATGAGGTAAGGGAATTTAACAAGGATCATGAAAGCTTTGGGACTGGCAGGAAGAGCTCTGGGACTTCGGCCTACACCAAAAGAGGGGAAACGGGTGACTGGAAAAATAAAGATTGCAGGAAAAATATTAATTAAATACCAACACAACCAAAAGAAACTTGGATCAATCCAAGTCTGGACAGAACAGAGCCTCACCACTGTGGTGAGCTGCTTGCTGGAACTTGAGATGCCCAGCTGGAGGTGTCCTTTGGGGGAAGAAAGTTGTGTGTTCCAACATGGGCAGTATCAAGCCCATCTCTGAATTTTGCTAATAAGAACAAATATCCTTGAAGGACGCAGGGACAACTGGACAAATTTTAAGGGTTGATTTTCACATGATTTTAGAGAAAATGAAGCCCAAACTCATCACGGATGGAAAAGGTGACAGGAAAGCAGGAAAAGACTCAGGAAGACTCGAGTCCTGGGATTCTTTCAGAAATCTGTCCACAGGAAAAAATAAACTTTGATTGAAATTTTGGTAGCAACTGTGATACAAGAATAAGTGGCCAACAAATTCAATCTTTAGAAAAGTATTTTGGAGAGGATGGTTAATTAAAGTGTGATTATTAAATATTCTGGGATATTAATGGTCATAACCATTACAACAAAAACAATAACAGCAACAGTAATAATAATACTACAATATGTCCTAAAATCATTCAGAATTCAATTCCAGAGCTGTGCTCTTGCTCTCAGGGAAAATATAGATGATGCTGATGAAGATGGAGATTGGCACTACAGCAGACATTGAGCAGCTACTCCATCATGTCACAGTGTGAAAAGGGATTGAACAAACCCCTGGGGGAAGTTACCAGCACAGTATGAATTAGCTTCCAATCTGTCCTGAAACCTCACCACCTTTTTGTCTGAAAATGCATAGTGGAAACAGGTCTTCTTTGGAAGACAGAGGACGAAATGCTGGAATCTGCTTTATTTTCAGGTAGATGTTGACCAGGATGCTCTCACTGGCCCAATGTCCATTTGGAAATATGTGCAACAGAAACCTTAAACTAGGTGAGGAGTACTGCAGAGCAGGATGACACTTAAGGTCATCCTGCTTAAAAGTTCAAAATGAGGTTAGAGTGGAGCACACTGCAACTTCCCAAGGGCCCTTGGGTTATCAGGACTGTGATACAACTGCAGTGAGGTAAGAAGAGGGAATTCTGACTGACTTCTCACTGGGCTGAGTGTCATTAGGCTCAGAGTTGAACCCCAGTGACTGCTTCTGCCTTCCCCTCCTCCCCTTACTTCCAAACTTTCAAGGAAGCTTGCAGACAGCAGTGCTTAGAGGCTGGGGCCAGAGTCCAGTGGGCCTGGCATACTGGTGCCACATGAAGAAAAGTTTCCAAAGAAAAGACCTTGGGGAAAAAAAACCCAAAAACCCTTGCTGAAAGGGAAGTTCTGGTTGTGGTTAAATCTGTAAGGCACCCTCGCCATGGGCTGCAAGGCAGAACAGCTGTGGTTAGATCTGGCTGTAGTTTCTTGCACCAGATCTTTGATTCCAACATCCAGGGGAAACTTGCCAGGTGGTTGGAAAAATTGCCTTGTTTTGATTTCATGGTTGTATTGAGGTCTGTGTGAAAGCACAGTAAGGCTGATGGTGTTATTGGGAAGCTAATTGTAAACACTGTCTCACGCAGGAGTGGGAGGAAGCAGTTGCTCCAGAGAAAGCTCCTGTTTGGGAAAAGTTGATTGCTCCTTTTTTCCTCCCTACTTTTGTAACTTTTCTGTCTCTTGTGAGAAAGTGCAGTGAGGTTGCAGAAAAGAACACTAGGAAAGAACTTCCAGAAACAAAACTTGCGATCAAAATGAAGGGATTAGAAAATAATTTGAAAAAAAACTCCTGAGCATCCAGAACCAGAACACTCGCTGCATGTTGCTTCTCAGTCTACAAGCAGTCTCTCACCCTGGTCTGAAGACCCAAAAAATAAGACACTGGGGACCATGTGTGAAAACTGGGAGAGATTTCTGGACTATTGAGGATGGCTGTGAGGGAGGTGCATGCCCTGTATCTGATCCCAAGCCTTTCTGACTTATCTCTGGGATACCCTGCAGTCTTCCTGCTCGTGGGTCTTGCACTGGAAGATGCTGGACAACTTCAGGCTCAGGTGACAGTGACCCTTGTGAGTGCTGTGCTGTGTCTCTCTCTGCAGGTAGCAGACCAAGTGCAGAAATGCATATTAATGCCCTCACATGCTTCACACCTGGACAGGTGGAAAGAGGGAAAGATTAATTTGCTCAGGCAAAACACCCTTGTGCATTTTGCCTCTAGAAGAGGTATAGAGGTTCCCACCTGCAGTGGTGGAGGAAAAGCTTATTGCTGAATCTCAGTTAAGGATTTTTTTTATTTTTTTTTTACCCCAGGTTGTAAATCTAGTCCTTAATTGCTTCTCAAACTCTTTCCAAGGTGGAGGTATCTCAGATGGAAGAAGAGAGTTTAATTTCAGTAGCCATTTTGTTCTTCCTGCCAGTTCCCAATTCCTTCCCATGAAAAATGTTTTACATCTTGGAGCATCAAATCTCAAGATTTCCTTCTGTAACATTAAATTGCTTCCTTTTGTTGAAATTATTTGTTCTTCTTTAATCTAGCTGATTTTTTTCCCCACAAATAAACCATAAATGGTTTTTTTCAATTCCTTTTCCGTACATTTTTGATGGGCTTTTTTTAACCAAATCTCATGCTTCCAGTTGCCACTGAAAATTAAGTAATTTTTCTGTTTTTTCAATCCTCTTTCAATGAAAATCTCGATATTTTTAGAAAACTAGAAGGCTTTATTTCATAATTTAAAACTTTTCTAAGTTAGTGTTGTTTTTAACACATGCAGTTTTGGTGCATGTGTTAAAAAAAAAATCTCACCAATCCATGCCTCATTCACATTCATCAGTACCCCAGGTCCACCCACAATTTAAAGGCAGAATCCAGTCTTTTCCAGGCCCCTTTAGCATCCCTCAAAACATGTCTCGAAGCTGTGCAAGAATTTCTTAGAGGCCAGTGCAAGTGTCAGAAGACAAACTATCACTGTTTTGGGCACGGAGCAGAAAGCATGCAGGCATTAGAACAATTTGGCATGACTAGCATTAATTTACTAGGCTGTTTATGATTAAAACTGTCCAAACAGTTAGTCAGAGGGAGCTGAGTTTGCACAGCTTTGTCTGGATGTCTTGTCTTATTTAGGATCTGGACCTCAGAGGCGCAGGAATGCAGAGGTGGAGACGCGTCATGGCACAAAAGCACAGAGCACATGAATTTGTTGGTGCTGGGTGGACAGTGACAAAATGTTGGTTAAAACTCTCCAAGCCCTGTTGCTTTTAGCAAAGACCATTGTATTAAATTCAAGTTTTACACTAGCCAGATCGTGTAGTTGTTCAAAGCTCAGGCCTACAGTGGGAAGATAAACTTTCCAGTCGGCTGCAGGGGTACAGGTGGTGGAGTTTACCAGCTCTCTGAGTGTTTTTAATTTCTTTTTCCTTCCTGAGATGGTTAAATACACATTCCTCAGCTGTGTAAAAACAAATGGCCTGCTCTCCCACTTCGGGTGCGTTTCAAATGAAAGCCAGGCTTAATTAGAGCTTTTTGAAGGCTTGAGAGTTAATGTGTGCCCATTAAACACTAACCACCAGTCCTTTACTCTCTGTTTGCTGGCCATCAGCGCTGCAGGGCCATCTCAGGATCATGGCACCATGCCTGGCTGGGGAGAGACCAGCAGGAGATGTCTGACCATTGTGAGTCTTGGAGAAAATATCTCCAGGTCGGGAACACTTGGATGGTGATCTTGTTTCTCAGTTGGTTTTACTGTGGGATTTGAGCTTGTGGGGAGGTGGGGAGAAGCCTTGGCTCTGGTGGCCAGCATCTCTTGGCATTTTGCTGGCCAGCTGCTGAGCTCTGTAGGTTGGTGGTGACGTGCACCTGGCCAGGGTCATGGTGGCACAGGATGGATCCCTACACTTGTCTCTGTAGGGGAAACACTGCAAGAATTATTGTTCCTGTTTTATAGGTTTGGGAAGCTGGGGATTAAATGAGTTGTCAAAGGCCACACAGAGAGCCAGGGGCAGAGCAGGCAGCACGCCACGAGCCTTCACTGCACTCCCAGGCAGCTCCAGACCACACTGCATCTTAAAGGCAGACATTCAACCACCCTGTGGCTTGTATAGATGCTTAAATGGAAGACAAATTGCAGCATTTTTGCCTTTATTTGCACGGGTAACATCTGTCCAGACTGCTAAACCTGCATGAAGACTGGTGAGTAATTCAGCAAAGATCTCCAGCAGACAAAATAGACGTGCAACACACAGGGACTTATATGTTGAACTTCCCTGCAAAAATCGCACTGACAGATTTGCAATAAATATATAATTTTATGGCCTATTTCTCAATCACATTCTTCTACATAATATCACGCTAAGAACTGTGAGCTACCTTGCCAATGGAAATATGCAGCTGGCAAGAGGTAAAGTCTCTCCAGAGCTGTTCAAGGAGTCATAACTGTAACCATATAAGCAAATAGATCATCAGCATATCCCTTTATGCATTTTTTTCTCTCTTTTTTTCCTCTCCTCCTTCTTTCTCCTCATTTTCTCCTCTCACTTTCTTCCATCTGCCCTTCTCCACCATCCCTCCCCCTCACTCACTCCTCTATTAGTGTTTAGAAGATTTCACAGTTTTCTCCCAATCCTGGAAAGAATGTAAGTCGATGCTGCTGATTGCCTTTGAAAACATTTGGAAAAAATTATGTCTACTTTTGGAATCCGAATAAAAGAATGTGAGCCTCACTGGAGAAATATGAAATACAGGGTGGGATTCACACAAGGTCTGTAGCATTTTTTCCCCTCCTTTTTTAAAAACAAAAACCAAAGACATTTCAATTTTTCCCCCCCTTTTTTTTTTGTTACTTCAGGTTGGAAAATATTTCATGTGGGAAAAGTGAAGAGTCTAGAAAAGTGGTTTTTGTGAAGTGACATCTTCATCAGTGCTTTTAAAGGTGAAAATGATAATTGGTGTGAGTCAACAGTTAACATGAACTCTGTGAACCCAGTAGGCTTGAAGAAGAAATGAAGGAAATTGTATTCTCCCTACCTCCTCTAGTGAGGGAGATTTTGGGTGGCTAAAGTCTCTATTTTCTGCCTTATTCTGCTTTTTGATAGTTTGCCTCAGTTTCCCTGCCTGCTGGCTGCTGCCATTCTGTGGTGCTGTGCAGCTGCCATCTGGCAAAACAACAGAGATACCCTGGGGAAAGGGGCTCTAGGTACATTTAGGACATTTAGGGCAAGTCCTGTTTCATTCCCAGATTCAGGCTTTCCTACGTGTAGAAGTATTTGCATCCAGGATTTTGTTTTGTCTTATTGCAGAAAATGGTGCCAGCCACAAAGCTTGGTTCCAAATCATCCTACAAACAGCTCAGACTTAGTGTAAGAAACTGGAAAGAAGGAATTTTCTTTCTCTTCCTCTGTTTTTTGCTTCTTTTTTTTTTTTTTTTTAAATTAATGTTGATTTGTTTTAGGTTCATACTCATGCCTAGTACAAATGAAAGAGCCTCATAATGAAAAGATGGACAGCTCTGCACTTCTACACCAGCCTCTGTGAAATCAGCAACTAGGTGATCCACAGCCACATATTTGGGTTTAGGAATACCACATCCTTTGCTCTTGAGGCTTAATTAAGAGAAAATGAAGACAGAAACTTGCCCTGTAGAGGACCAGCCATCAGACCCAGCGTTGCTGATTCTCCTGGGCCACCATGCCTGGACAGTTCTGGCCTTAGCCCTTCCCCAGGGAAACTTACAAACTGGGGAAACTTTTAAACTGGAGAAAAGTGTCTCACAAGGGTTTTCAGCAGATATATATTGAGATTCTGCATAGTTTGCAAAATGAATGGAAACTAGCAATGACCAAGACATTTTCCCATTTCTCTTCTGCTTTTCTGGAAGCTCTCCAGAGGTGTGGAAGCCTATCCACACTAAAAAGCTGTTGCAGTTATGGAGTGCAACCTGGTAAAAAAGGAATATAAATTGCTATGAAGATCAAATAATTTTTTTTTTTTTTTTAAGAGCAGATGAAAACTATTTTCTAAGCTTTGGACTTCTTGTTTTGTTTCCTTGACTCACAAAGCTTTGGTGAATCCTCCTTGCAAGTGCCAGAGATGGCAACAGATGCCAAAGCCCTGGCAAGTTTGAATCTGTTCACATAAATCCTGTGGGTGTGAATTTGATTCTTTCCAATGATTGCTTTGGAATGATTTAGTCACATTGTTTTGACCTACTTTCCCTCCTTGCAAACTTCATCCAGGCTTGGTTATTGTTTATACAAAGTGACCGTAAGGCTATTTTATACACTGGTATATTATTTCTGATAAATAAGCTAAGGGAAAAAAAAAGAAAAAAAACAAACAAAAAGAAAATAGGTCAAACACACTGTAGGCAAAAACCAGAGCTCTTTGTCCAAACTGGAAAGGAGGAGAGAGTGACTCCTGTAGGTTTGTCCCTCAGCATTTTACAAGATGAACATAAGAGTATGACAAAGTCCCAGAAGAGAATCTGTTGTGGGCTGGGGAAAAGAAGATGGCTCAGAAGGAAAAATCAAACCTTGTCACAAGCTGAAGGGTTGAGAGGTGACCAGGACAAGAAGGAAGGTCATCTAGAGGGGGTTTAGAGACCATTACCTAGAATTTCTCTGGTGGAACACAGGCAGGTAGCCACCAGCAGCTGGGCCATGGGGGAATTTTTGGGGGACCCTCTCCTGGTTGCACTGACAAGGCTGTTTGGGCTTGTCAGCACTACAGCAACAGCAAGAATAGGGATGGTTGGATTCCTGCTTCCTGGAGAGAGAATGTGCCCTAGGGAGCTGGGGGGAGATAGGAATCAGGAAGATCATAAAAGATGGGAAGGCAACAGTTGAGGCAGGGAGTCATTAAAAGGAAGCTAATGCTTTTAGTGGGAGGTAGTCTAAGAAAATATATTAGAAGCTGAGATGTGGACTTGAAGGGCAAATATAACCCTTTACATCTACGATTTTCAAGAAACTCCTAGGGACTGACATGCCACAGATTTTTGCTGGAAGCTTGACATCTAGGAGCTTTTTATGACTCTGTTAATCAGCTTCCTCATATATGACAGCTGGACTGGGAGCAAGTACTTTTCTCCCAGTGTTTGCTGACATCTTGGAACAACACCATCAGTGAGAACAACACAAACCCTCCTCCTGTCTCCGCCAGGGAACTCAGAAATGATCATTAAGCCTATCAGGTTCCCATAGAACATAGCAAGGAAGGAATCCCTCTGTTAAGTTAGTTTTGAACTGCAGCAGAGAAAAAAAAAAAATTAAAAAAAAGGGGTGTAAATATATCTTCAACACCAGATCTCCTGCACCCGAGGAAATCCGCATAAGCATAGAGCTCCACTCAGCTTAAAAGCTCACAGCGATGAAATATTACCAATAAAACATCGTCAAAAGACTTTCACATACAGTAATTGGAATGCAAAAGGTATTTAATTGTCAAGCAGGGCATGTATCATGTCTGAAGCCTGGAAAACCCTGAGAATAGCAGTATTTATAGCCCTTTGCATTTTCTGCATTTCAGGTCTGTGCAAGACAAAGAAATCATCTGCAGGGAAAGTGTCAATCCTGTGGCAAAGGTTACGGATTAAACTGCTGCTCTGTAAATATGTATATACATCCACAATCTATGCATTATTCTGAAAGGAAGCCAGTCATCCAGACATTGATTTTCCTGCAAGAAATATAATTCACTGAAACACAGTGGCTGCTGCAGTTTAACAAGCACTATTTCCTCCTCTCATACATGGATTTTTGCATTCAAAGGACACGGTTTGCTTATAAGTTTGTGCGCGTGTGTTGCAGAAGAGGGAAATCTTTACCTAGAAATCTTTATCTTCGCTGAATGCTACTTTTCAGCTAATGAGATTGCTGTCACCTAAATTTTCATTGTTTTAAGAGCAAGTGGCTGCCGACAGTTTCCTTTCAAGCTTGAATGATGAAAGGAAAACACCACGCTGCCTCATCTGGCTAGCTTGCTGTGAGCTAATGAGCCTGAGGCTGCACCCATCTTTGCTATACTAGTGTGACCTTATGTCTGCTAATGCACAGGGAAGGAGTGAAAAATGTACTGCTAGTTCCCTCCAACAGTTCCCTGGGGACATGCTGAATGTGCCAAACAATTTAGTAAATATATATCAGGTTACCGTGTTGAAACATACTCCAAGGTATGGCAACCTTGGGTATCTCAATCAAAAGATCATGTTTTATTTTTGCTTATCTTCCCCCTCTGTGTTCAACATTTGGTAATTTCTCCCTGAAAAGGATATATTTTCTGGGTAATTTTTTTTATACCTTTCAGAATAACTTTCGATTGGTGTTTAGTTTTGTAATAGGCTATCTGAAATTTTTAACTGTATTTTTGGTTAGGTGTTTTTTGAGTTTTATTTGTTTGTTTGTTTGTTTTCTTTATTACTACTAGGTAAATAGATGTTGATTTTAGAAAGACTTTTTGACTGTGGGAGTGCAAACCTGTGCTATCGAATCTCTCATGGAATGTTTTGTGTTGGAAAGGACCTTAAAGATCACCTCATTCCACCCCCTGCCATGGGCAGGGACACTTCCCACTATCCCAAGTTGCTCCAAGCCCTGTCCACCCTGGCCTTGGACACTTCCAGGGACGGGGCAGCCACAGCTTCTCTGGGAGATCTCTGCCAGGGCTTTATGCTCCTCACAATCAATAAGTTACTTACTCTAGAAATGATTTATCAGCTGTTGGCAGCAATACCCTCTGTAGTTTGTTGATTTATGAAGTTTACAGATCTCTACACAAAGGAAGAGAATAGATGTTTTCAGAAATTCTACCCATCCCTCAGCTCCCCTCTGACTCCTCCCCACTCAAGCCTCTGTGTCCTCAAAAAACAAATTTCCACCATCATCTCCCTCTAGAATGGTCTTGGCAACGGAAGAAGTGCTTATCTTTTGGGAAGTCACTCCCTACAGTGAAAGAAAGGGGCTTTGCAAAAGGCAGTCCTGACCCAGGCAAACAAAAAATGGGGAGAAGATGCTGCTTTCCCCATTTTTAGGGCAGGGGGTGCCAGGAGGGATGATAAGAGGTTCTTGGCCCCATGTGGCACAGGACTGACCGTGTTTGCCTCCAGCATGGCAGTGCCTGCCAGGGTTGTCTCTGCCTGCTGCAGGGAAGCAGGTCTGAGCACAGACCTCCTGCCCTGTGCCTTTTTAATGGGCTGTTTTGTTTTATTTTGTCTGTGGCTGCCAACCAGCATTTTCTCCTCTGCTGTTGGAACAGCAGAAGCGCTGGCTTGCTGGCACGGAAGCTGCTTTTCCCTCTCACTAAGCCTGTCTGAGTTATTATTGCACTGCAGTCACCTCGTCCTTTTTTGCTTTCTGTGGCATCAGCGTTTCCCTGCAGCAGCAGTCGCAGCTCGCTGTAACCCTGCGGATGTGCTCCATAACTCCCCGAGACCCAAACCACAGCAGCAATGTTTTCCCTCTCTGTGGTCCCTGCCTTCATTTTATTTAAATAAGTATTAGGTCTGAAACACAGAATCCTGTGTTTGGTTTCCCTTTTTTCGTATTTGCTTCCATCCACACCTTCCTGAGCTGCTGCGGTAAATCCTTCATGCTAATTATTGTCCTTTAAGACTCAGAGCACAGCAAATGCCTATACACTGCTTAAAATGCAGAGATAGGGCGTGGCTGTTATCCAAAAGCTACAATCCAACCAGGACAGGATTAAGTATATTCAAGGCAAACACACCCACAATCTAATCAAGACAAAAGCAGAAATCTTGGCTCAGTTTGAGTCGATGGGAGTTTTGCCACTGACTTCAGTGGGGTTAGGATTGCACCCAAGACAAACAAGTATGAGACAAGACAAAATAAAATAGTTTAGAAGAGGGAAGGTTTGTGAATGAGTCATGGGAGAGTAAGGCAAGGGATATTTACTTTCTGGGGGGGGGAATGAAGATGAGGCAAAAATGAAATTTGTTCATTTATAAGAGCCTGAGTGCAGTAAAGGAGAAGTGAGGGGTCCCTGCTGCAGAGCCCACACCTCTCTGAGAGCTGCAGGATGGTCACAAGTGGGGTTCCCCAGGGCTCAGTGCTGGAGCCAGCTCTCCTCAATATGTTTACTGATGATCTGAGTGAGAGGATGGAGTGCACCCTCAGCACATTTAGAGATAACACGAATTTGGTTGGGAGTGTCAGCCTGCTGGAGGGTGGGAAGGCTCTGCAGAGGGCACTGAGAGGTGGCTGTGTGGATGGTCCTGCTGGCACTCTGCTGGTGGGGGGTCAACACCACAGAAAAGGCAGCAAGACAAATGTCTTCACCGAAACCTCACCAATTATGTTTTACCTCGTTGCAATTTTTCCATACTGCAGAAATCCTGGAGGGTTCTTTACCAGGCATTATTTTTCATTTTTTGTATGAGAGAGCAATAGTAAATGTCCTATATCTAAAAGAACGAAAGATTCTCCTTTTAATTAAACAGAAGTAAAATCTTTTTTTGGAGAAAAAAGTGGTGGTTTTTTTTTTTTTTGTTTTGTTTTGTTTGTTTGTTTGTTTGTTTTTGTTTTGGGTTTTTTGGTTAGTTTGTCTTTTTTCCCCCTAATGTATCTCGCTTAGCTTGTAAAGTTTACCTAAAATTTATTTGATTTTAACCTGGGTTTTTTTGATGGTGTTTCTTCATGATGGAGTGTGACTATGTATTTAATAGCTGGGAGAGAACAGGACCTTTCATTATGGGTCTTGCTCTCAATGGAAAGTGAAGAGGTCTTGTGCTAGAAAATTCTGGCCACCCTCAGCCTCAGGGTCCCTGCCACTCTCTGGACCTGTTGCTGGGGACAGGCTTCATAAGTGGGTGCATGCCTACTTTCACCCTTTTGGCTTTCTCTTTGCTGGGGTGAAGTGTTGTTTAAAGTGGGCAAAATGTTGTGGCAATGTCACCAGGAGCCTCACTGCAAGGCAAGCAGAGGAAATGCTCCTCAGAGATACCAGCTGTGAACCACCTTCTGCTGCTACCTGTTGTTGCAATCAGCAGCACAAAGCCCTGCTGGAGACCAGGTGCCCCTGTGGCACAGAGGTGCCTCTACTGGGGCCAACACTATTTAATACCTTCCCTAATGCTCTGGGCAATAGGGCTCAGAGGGTCTGAAGAAGGCACCAAACTGGGAGGTGGAGAGACTGGGTGGGTGTGGTGTTCCTGGGAGGGCATGGATAAGTGGGAGGAATGGGTCTGCGGGAATCCAGGGAAGCTTAGAAAAGGGAAGTGACAAATCTTGTCCCGAGGGAGGAACAACCCCAAGCACTTCACCCTGCTCAAAACCTGACTGGACACAGCCCTGGACATCCTGCTCAGACTGACCATGGAGGAGCAGGAGGTTGTACCAGGAAATCCCTGGACATTCCTTCCAGCCTCAAGTGTTCTGTCTGCTCCCTACAGGACAGACAGAAGGTTTTTACCAAAAGTTAGTCTGTGGATGTACCTGACATGAACATGGTATCCATGTCTAAACCCTGTGTGTTTGGATGAATAGCAAATGCCTTTTCCCAACCCTTTCGCTTCCTGTGGAATGAATTTAACACCTGCAGGTTCCTCAGGGGTGCCACCTCCCTGCTATCCCCCACAAACACACAAACAAAAGCATTGTCTGACCAGCCTGGGCCAGCCAGATACAACTGGTACAACTCCACCTTTTCTGCTCAAACAGATGTTTCTTCACACACTTGACTGAGACCAAGACTGAGCATTAGTATAATTGGTATGACTGAATCCCCTTATGAAGCTAAAGATACTGTCAGGATAAGAGACCTGTAATAATCGTGGCTTCCATTAAAATGTCATTCATGAAACAGCTCTTACCACCTCAGCATATCATTCCAAATGCATAGGAACTGTCTGGCATCCCAAATACTGATGAGTAGTGACTTTTTGAACTCCCTCAATCACAATCTCTTGCAAGACCTGGATGCAGCACAGAGGGAGGTACGACACTTTGGTTCAGTCACAAAGAGAGTGACTTGTCCCCAGGGCTGCTTGGTGCTGCTTCAGGGCTGCTCTGCTCTGTCTTGAGTCCCTGCTAAAGGGGGAACAGACACAAAATCCACTTTGCTAAAAGGAGACAGTCAAGGGACTGCATAAGAACAGAGCATGGGTAGTGCAATTTTTTCCTGCTAATAGTCTTGTTCAGCCAAGAATAAGCAGTAGGGACACCTTCTTGAATTTTGGCCAATTTTTTTCAACTAGTCTCTTGTGACTTCTGGTTTCCCTGGAACTCCCCAGGTGAGCAGGGGTGGAGCCAAGAGCAGCCTTGAAGTGCCCTTCTATCTCTTACCTGGCTTTGCAACAACCCCCTGGGGTATGAACAGGATGAGCTTCAGAACAGCAAGAGGATGAAGGGGGATCTGCACCAGACCCAGAGGAGAATGTGTGATTTGCGATGAGCGCTTGAAAATAGCACAGCTAAATCTGTCCTTGCAGCAGAGCTACAGAAGAAACCAAAGACAGCAGTCCAAGAAAAGGTCCAAAGACAGCAGAAAGCTCAATAAGTGTGGAAAATATTTGCTGTGCTTTTCCATTCTTTCAAGCTGCCATCTCTAAAATGGCCCTGTATGGTCACACCCACTGCCTTGTAGTGAGAGGGAAAAAACATTTGTGGTCAGACCTTATTTCAGAGAGTTCCTGAAAAATTCTTGTTTTCATGTAAAATTCATCATGCTTCCCCCTGCCTAAGAAAATCACTTTCCAGATTATATCTGGTTATCTGTTACTGAAACCATAACACGGCCATGAAATCCAGACTCACCCTCAGCCTGGAGCCATGCCAACGTCTCCAAACCTTTTGCAACCAGAGTTTCAATCAAGTTATTCATCCACCTAATCAAAAAAAGCTAATATATATACTGTTTCAGAACTTCAAATATTTTGTCTTCCATGGTGGAATACAAATGAAACCACAGTTTTCTTAACACTGGTGATAGCTGACAGCAGCTATTTGACAGAATAACCTCTGCCTGACTCAAGCAGAACATGCCTCCTCGAAGGAAGAACTATAAGAAAAAAAACTAGGTTAAATGGTGTGAATGAAGCAAGATTCAGAGCCCAAATAGTAAGGGTAGGCATAGCTGTTGCTGTCATAAAAAACCACAAGGGGTTAACCCAGGAAGATATCTGTGTTCTGGGCTGAAAACATAGTGCTTGGGGCAAAACTAAAAAAAGCTAAGAAAGCTGATGAAAAGGTCCCTCAACACCCTAATTAAGCCATATTCCATATTCAGTTCCAAGGCTACCTTGGCTGGTTTCTTAAGCAAATGATTCATTCAGATAAAATGAAACAAGCAAGAGTTGGTGTTTCTAAATTAATTTGGAAATGTTACACTAATTAATTAGTATTTCACATCAGGATGAAAATTGAGGGAGAATTCTACCGAGCTAGCAATGTTTTCCCCTGTTACCTGAAAGAACAAGGAGCAAAACCTGAATGCAAATTCTGGCCTTAGCTTATTATAGCTTTAGGATTTAAGGTATGGCAAATATTTTAGGCAACAACAGTGTGCAGTGCCCTGAATGACAGAATAAGATAGCCTGCTTAATGTAGTGAGAGGTTCAAGAAAGAGTGAGATGGATGATCCATGTCTGGATGAGATCCATAAGGAATGTAACAAATAAACCTCCTAAAATACTGGAGGTCATTCTGGAAAGTGCAAATTGACAAAACAAGCTTGTTGCATCACTGCTGTTGAGTCTGAAAGCAGGACAAGTAAGAACAGTCAAGAATGATAACAAGCAAGGGGTGAAAATAAAAAAAGTCTAAGGCATGAGACATCCCCTACTCCTTCTCAAATGAGCTTGCAGAAGTTATTGAAATGGACCAGCTGCCTTGGAAATGGAAGGAAAACATCTTGTGAATGGTGGGGCATATTACTACTCGAATTACAGATGCAAAGAGCTGATATTAGAGAGCATTCACAGTTCACCCCTCTACTACCACCTTTTCTACTAACAATCGTTTTCCATCACTTTAGTTAGACTGAGCAGGATTACATACACATTTTCACCGAAGCTCCAAACTCAGCAACACATTTCTGCCTTTCTCCCCACACTGAAGCTTGACATCAGCTTGTTGAGGAACCTTTCAGGGAACTGTTTGGAGGAAAATGTGTCCTTCTGGCAGAGCTTATAGCTTGAAAAGCAAGCATTCCCTGCAATGTGAGGTGCAGACAATTACACACTTACTGGTTCTGTAGGCACATGGCCATGATCAGGAGATCTTTATTCAGGATAATCCCCACTTGACCAGCTCTGAGCTATCTCTACTGATTGCTCGTGGGCTGAAGTGAACAGTTGTGTTTTTCTCATAGTAGACGATACAAACAGCTGGCGTAGCAGATGAGAACATTCAGATGGAAAAGGTATTAAGAGTTCTGTGTCCTCAACTAGAGCATCAAAGTTATGTCACGCATTGTAAAAGATGGGAATAGGTTAGCATAACTGGGAATTGAAAGATTATACAAGATTATCCCCCTGGAATTATTTAAGCAGCATTGCTCTGCCCGTACAAAGGGGTTTCCCTGTAGTTAATCACATTTATTCTTGCTGATATTAATACCTCTCCCTTCTAAGCTTCCGAAGCCCCAGTGGGATGAAAGGTAGTCAGCAGAGACAAGCACAGGGACCACGATGTGAGATTCATAATTAACCTCCTGGACAGCCACCAGATCAAGGTAGTATCTGCTAAGATACCATGTCATGTGGGATCCCCAGAAAGGGAGAACATCAGCCTGTCGGAGTGACTCCAGAGGAGGAGCCCCAAGTTAATCAGAGGGAAGGTGTAGCTCTGCTATGAGGAAGGGCTGAGAGAGTTGGGATTGCTCAACCTGGAGAAGAGAAGGCTTTGGTGTGACCAAGTTTTGGCCTTCCAGTGCCTGAAGGGAACCAACAAGAAAAATGGAGAGAGACTATTTAAAAGGGCCTGGGGTAGAAGGACAGGGGGGAATGCTTTCAAACTGGAAGAGAGGAGGTTTAGATTAGATATTTGGAAAACAATTCTTCCCTGTGAGAGTGGTGAGGCACTGTCACAGGTTGCCCAGAGAAAGCTGGCTAGCTACCCCTGGAAGTTTTCAAGTCTGGTTTAGAGGAAGATGTCCCTAACCATGGCAGGGGCTGGAACTGGAAGAGTTTTAAGATCTCTTCCAACCCAAATCATTCTGTGAATCTGTGATGAGTTTGCCCATTCATCTTGTCATGCAAAATGAGAGCAAAGCTGCTTGGTGTGCTGTTCAGTATCTGCTTATAGAATAGAATAGAATAGAATAGAATAGAATAGAATAGAATAGAATAGAATAGAATAGAATAGAATAGAATAGAATAGAATAGAATAGAATAGAATAGAATAGAATAGAATAGAATAGAATAGAATAGAATATTTCAGCTGAAAGTGACATACAATGATCATGTTCAGCTTTTTATGGTGTGCTAACCTGGCTGCTTGCAGATTGTGAAATTTCACATGGCAGTTTTGTGGTCGTGTGCAAGAAGCCTGTGTACTCTCAAAATAGACCTTTAAAAAGCAGAGCAGAGCTGAGAGTCTAACACACAAAAACATCCAGTTTCCCACTGTCCTGACATTTTCCTTTAGCACATACCAGCTTCTAACCTGCTTGCTGTCCAAAGATGGGCCAATTGACCAGTCCCTGGTACCTTGTATAACTATTCACACTTGTGAAAGGTCACTGTGAAAGCACAGCACATCAGAGCTGTGCTGCTAAACACCCACTGTGTACAGATGTAAATGGCTCACCACTGCAGAAAGCAGCCAGAACAGATCCAAAATGCTACACTAATTAAATGTCTGACTGTGCACAACTAGAGGAAAACCAGACGAGAAAGAGAACTTGGTTTTTTATTTGTTAACGCAAACATTCAGACAACTTTTGTGGTCACAAAAACACTTTCTAAAAAACCTGAAATAAACACAACAACAACAGAAAGTTGCTGGGATTGCAATGACTTCAGCAGCTATATCAGAAATACAACATCCTTAGAATCACAGTTTGGGTTGGAAGGGACCTTAAAGATCGTCTTGTTCCTTGCCTCAGGCAGGGACACCTTCCACTAGACCAGATTGCTCCAAGCCCCATCCAACAAACCCTCTTCCTGATGTTCTGTAAAAAGCTACCACTTTTGGCATTGCCTCCATCAGCATCTTAAATAAATTATGTTTCCCCTTAGTGCCAGAAGCCCAGTTTTCAGATGGTTTGGAAACCTTCTTGCTAAAGATGTGTTCACAAAACAGATTGTGCCAGACTCTTCCAATAAATGCCTGGTTTTCTAAAAAAACAACTGATTTTCTAGGTAAAAGAAATGTGAAAATCCTCGTCTGTTAGGATACTCTCACAACTTTTGATAAAGTGCTACCCAAGAAACGAAGAGCTGACAGCAAGGGGTAGAACTGAAAACTGAATTATTATTCTGGAGAGAGACAGTGCTGCTGGACTGCATTTTCTTTTTCTGCTCCTGTTGTCAGAGGGCAACAGGGCTGATAGTACAGAGGAACATCAGAAAGTGTTACAGATACGGCATGAGCTTGGAACTTGATTAAGAATACCACACCATACATCATCATATATCATATCATATCATATCATATCATATCATATCATATCATGTAGAAGTTGTATGTGCCTCATCCCTGGAATTGTTCCAGGCCAGGTTGGGTTGAGGAATGAGGAACCTGGTCTAGTAGGAAGTGTCCATGACCATGGCAGGGGTTTGGAATGAGATGATCTTTAAGGTCCCTTCCAACACAAACCATTCTGTGACTCCTTGATCCTATATAATTCAACAGCATGGTGCAAAATCACAAACCCTGAGGGCAAGTATGTAAAAATTTTGATGTAGTGATAATTTGAGAGCTTATCCGTTAGAACAACAGAGAAAGAGATGGCCCAGAGGCAGTAGCTGAACACAAGCAGAAGTTGTGGAAGGACAAGTATAATCTAATAGTTAGCAAAATACACTGTAATTTTTTGTGGAGTAAATGAAGTGTTACTGGTGAGAATAAGAGAGATGGAGCAAGTGCTCTAGAAGTTGTAGTATAATAAGATAAAGGAATTCTCACAAATGTAAGTTAAAACCCAACCACATTTAAGATATTTCATTTTATGAAGTGTATGAAGTTTATGGAGTGAATTATATGAGACATTTGTAGTGGTCAAGGCTAAATTCAGTGGTTCAGATTATTACAGACACATAATAACCTTCTTCCAAGCTACCCGCATCTCCTCATGGCTGTTATTGGAATAAATGCCGTTTTGGACTTGGATGCCCTACTCTTTTCCCCCTAATGCATGTCCCTAGTGCCTTTTGCTTCAGTAGACTAAAAAATTTTATGCTTTTTTAGAGCCTTCACCAGGTGAGATGGGCAAAAGGTGAAGTGACTTCTTGCACAGGTGGGTATTGCACAACTCCAGTTAACAAGTCTCCCCACGGCAGAACTGTGCCAGCCCCTTCAGCACAACTGATTCCGATACCACCAGCTGTTAAAACAACGTGGTGGCTTCTAGGCTGGAGCTGGTTCACTTCTGGGGTGCTTGAAACACTTTCCCATCCAGTTAGACCCTCTCCAAAAGCTGTGCCCCTCATTTAGAAGCCAAAGAGTCGGTTAATTGAAGACACCACTGAACCAGGGGCTCTGCAAACACCTGGCCAAACAAAATGTGGTAAAAGTCAATGGACCTTAAATGTTTGCATCAGGGAGAAGTCATATTTTCTTGGGAGCTTGCTCATCAAGCCTGGAGAACTAGTGATGTGCACATTTCTTGTCATTTATGAATTGCAGACTGTTCATGGTAATGTGCTGGGCATGAGTCTGAATTCCTTTTTCTTAAATATCAAACCAGAGAATACCAGTGGTACAGGCAGAGAGAAATTACTCAGAGGGAAAATTACTAGAGGGGTTGGCAAGAAAGGAATTCTACAGTTCAGCAATTCAGTCCATTAGACACTCTATGATTTCACAGATCCTACCTGACCCAGTTCTGCTCTAATTTTTCTTTGATTATCTTGCAGGAAATATGTCTGTATTCCTATTAGTCTAGCAAATGTTAGTATAAGCTGAAAATTTCACTTGTATTTTGAAATAGCAAACTATGTTTCTTAATTACAGCAAATTTTTCCCCCTTAGAATGTCAGTTTATTTCACAAACTGCCTGCCTACAGTCAATTTCACAATTGGTCTTCTAACCAACCTGATTATAGAGAAAGAGAGGCAGCTGTAAAAAAAAAAAAAATCTTTATGTTAATCTCTTTGCAGAATTAAAGATTAACCCAAGATCAGTTGACATAAGAGGAATGAAACAGAGTGCTAAATATTCTCGTCATTTCAGACTCTCTTCAGACAAAGTAGTTTTGAATTCATTCCTTATTTTCCAGCTCATCAGCTTTAATTGTAAACTCTTCATCATTACGGACTATGGCCAGCATGAAATCTTAACCACTGCGGAAGCTTTTTAAGCCCAATACACAAACCTTCTATGGGGGTTCTGAAGGGGAGATTTTTAACTGTTTGTGTCCACATTGGTAACCAGCTCCTGGAACAGGGTTTTGGAAAGGTCTTTGAGATCTCTGGATGGAAATCCGTTTATAAATATACAAAAATCAAAGTTTATTTAAAAATGCTTCCTATGTTGTTCCTTTCTGCAAAGAAAAGCCTTGCATCTTGAGAAGTAAAGAAGACATTTTGCTGGTCAGCTAACTGCTGTCACCACTAATGAACATGTCAAAGCCTGGTGACATAAACACAGAAAAAGTGAGAAATTTTCCTGTGTCATTTCAATCCATCAGCCTTGAAATTGTGACATTGGTTCATCTGGCCAAAATGGCCAGTTCCTCCCAGTTAGTAAAGTTTCTATGGCCTCTCAGCTTACTTCCAAGAAAACATCTCTGAGTGAAACCCACCAGCTTTAGGAACCTGTTGACTGTGTTGTGTTTGACAGTTCTACAAGAACAGCCTTCGTGAGAAATCCACTGGCAATAACAAGCCTGTTAATTTCTGTAGGCTTGTTTGCAGCAGCTGGGTCCAGGAGTGTAATCAGCTGAAACAATTATTTTATTAATGCTAAGAAATACCAGCTTCAGTGTAGACAGAAACATTGTGTAGAAATCCCGACTAGAATAATAGTTTTGGATCAGGGCTTGAGAAATTTATAATGAGGCAATGCATTTCCTTACAATCTTTCAGAATTAAGAGCTTTTGTCCTAAAAATCCACGAGTTTGTTTAACAGGACAAGGATAAGGTTAACTTCACCCAGCACAAGTGTAGGCAGCAGAGTGTCCTTCCATCAGTTTGTGGCCAAGGGCTGGGATATTTACCTGCGCTGAAAGTCCAGTCCAATTTCCTTTTCTGCTGCTGATGATTTGAGCTGGCGTATCCCGGGCCAGTGAATTAATAATGATGCTCTGTGGATTGCCCGGTGGTAGCACACTCAGTCCCTCCTCCCCACTGCCCAGCTCTCCTCTGCAGGTGCTGTTTTATGCTGTGTAAATAGTTAATCACTGGCGCTGGGATGGGCTCGCATTGAGCCACCAGGTCACGGAGCTGTTCAGCCTCTCCCTGGCTCGATTCCTCTATTGAAACATACCACAAAGGTTCCAGCAGATGAGATGATGAAAGGCCAGCCCTCCCCATGGCCTACAACCTCTGATTAGGACATCCACTGCAAATGTAGGAGTCGTTCATCCAAATCCTTGCTTTGAACTTTTCCCCCTGTCTTTTCGGTCGTCTCTCACATCTGCCATCCCTCAGGTTTTCTCTTGTGGGAAAACCACGAGGTGGTCACAGCCCACAACGCTGCAGGTTTTACAGATGTTTAAACTTTGTAGGGATAACACGGGAAGAAAAATGAGTTAATGGCGTTGCTTGTTATGTCCCACTGAAAGGTGAACTCCCCTGGGGCTGGCCAGGCAATCGTTGCACAGCCACGCAAACCAGTGGAGCAAGCACATTGTGCCACAGCATCCTGTTGGAGTCAGGAAAAGCTTGGGAACTTTTCCTGCTCCTCTGGTTGTTTGCTTTACCCTCAGAGCTCCACAGAAAAGACTTGGCCTGTGAACCAAGCTCGTGAGAGCATTTGCTTCCACTTCTGGATGAGCTGAGAGCACCAAAGAAATGAGGAGATGTTGTTTAGTGTACCACAGAATGTGTAGTTGTATTTTTTAGGTTTTGCTATATATATTATATGGAGCCAACATGGAGATTCTAGGGTGTCAGCTCCTTCTTC
>VZRF01015386.1:244468-275619 GCA_013396875.1 Vireo altiloquus | reverse complement strand
CACAGCACAGTCTGTGCCTCTGAAACTTTGATGAGAACAAGAAATAAACAAGCTTTGAAAGAGCAGAAAGAAGCCTCATTTCATCTTTTTGGGACATGGGACACGGAAACAAGGAACACAGCTGGGCCAGGAGTCAGGGTCCAGGGAAGAACACCTCCCCCTTGGCACATCCCACTACCATTTGTATGGCTTCATGTGGCCAGTGCTCTGCGAATTGATCCCGACAAGAAGGGTAACAATCACACACCACCCACTAGTCTTTCCTACCAAAAATATCTTAATCAGCTATGAGAGATGTTTAATGTGTGTCGTGGCAGGGATTATTTGTGGGTACCAAACAGCAGCTGAAACCAACTGCAGAGGAAGATCCTACCCTCACAGTCCTGGCTGGTGTAGGGTGATGTGGCAGAGTCACTCAAGCTGTGCTGACTTGTGCTGGTTGAGCATACAGCCCATCATATTTAGAAACACGGTATTAAGAGTGGTTATGCTCTTAAACTTAATGAAATTACAAATTGGAATATGTCTAGTAAAATTAATGACCCAGAATATTGCACTCGAGCAGAAGTCGGCCTTGTCTAGAATTTTGAAGGTCATTTGGAAACATAAAAATTTAGTTTTATGCTTTAGAGCTTTGAAACAATAATAAGGTAAAGGGGACATTTGACAGTGGGGGAGTGGGGGGGAAGTGTCTTTTTTCCTTGTATTACAACCAATTTGCTGGAAAAAGCTTATGGAAAACTGCAGCCCCCCAAAAAAACCCCACCAAATCCACAAAACCATGGTGACATTCAGAATAAGCTGGTGGTCACTATTTCTTTCAACCTGTCCTGGTGACAGGGCAGAAGAGGGTTCCAAAACAAAGACAGCATGGAAAAGGTGTCTCAGCTCAGACATTTGATGTGGCCCTGTTGCCAACCTGGCATCCTTTTTCTTCCTCCTACAAGCCCATGTTAAAAACCAGACAAATTATGTATTTAGGGAAAAAACAGGATGAAAAATAAAATATCTTGAGTCAAGCCAAGCAAAATAATTAGGTTTATTAAGTGGAATGAATAAAAACCACTCAAAGACTAACTCAAACCCAAAAAGCCTCCCAGGAAAGCAAAAGGTTTTTTAAAGAAAAAAAAAAGTATTTTTTCAGGTTCAAAGCAGTTTTTCTGGTTTTAGAGAAAAAATTTGGTTTAGATTATTTTCCCTTTCCCTAATTTTGTTAATACCTTAATTTTTCTTCTTCTTTTTTTTTTTTTTTAATTTTTTTTTTAAAGAGAAGGAAGAAAAAAGGTTTGTTTTGAATTGGCTGATTTTAAGAAAAAATCTTTCCATTTTTTAAAAATTTAATTTCTCATTTTGCAGCTTTAGGAATCTTTTTTTTTTGTTCTTTTTTTTTTAAGTAAAGAAGACCCCTGCACATTCGTATGTTAAATTTGAGCAAATTTCCAGATGATTACTTATCTCACAGTAATATTTTCTCTAGCTCTATTCAAGACCAACAGAGGGTAGAGATATTAATAAGTCCTAAGAGAGAAAAAAGACAAATGAGGAATGGACTACTGAAAAAAGATATTACCCCATAAGAGAGAGAAAATTTGTTGCAAGCATGGGGAAGATAGGAGTGCATTAAAAAAAAAAAAGTTAATCTTACTGCTCTTGGCCAAAAATACTTGAACTATTTAGGGGAGCTAGTCACAGAATAAAAGTCCCTGCAGTAGGAATGCCTCATTCCTTGAGCCACGTCGTACATGGTAGGGACTAAACATGTTCCTCATGTGCCTCATTTTTTCATGTGTAATGTGGGAGTAACAAATGTGCTGCCTTGATGTCTTGGGAGTTTAGAGATGTGTGTGGCAGTACAGGGTGAAACCCTAAGGTATCTGAAATCCATGGCAGAATTTCCTTCGGCCTTGGGTTCTTCTCTTCTGCTCCTGTTACTGTTCCTCTAGTTTCTCTTCCACCCCAAAGAAGAGAATTTTGGAAAGGAAAAGTCAGAGGAAGCCTCTTTTTGTGCCCATCTCCTTTATATCAGGCCTTGTGCAAGCACAGGGAGAGATCTTTCCCCCAGATTCCTCACAGCTCCCACCAAAGCAGTGACTAAAGAAAAAGAGGTATTTGCTCTTTAGCTTCCAAACACTGTGGTTGACCTGCTCCTTTTGGAAGTGAGTTCAGGCTCAGGAATTTGCCAGGAAAGCTTTTTCCCTGGCCCAGACAAGTCTGACTTCCAACTAGAGATAGAAATATTTTTTCAGGCTATTTTTTTCTCTCTCACTCTCATAGAAAGTACATTAGTATAGTTAAAATTTTAGAAAGGGCAATAATAAAAAATAAAAATGGAAAAGGTAAAACTGAATCAATACAAGATAATGTTCAGGATGACCTGTGCTGAAATATAATTTTGAAATTTTCAGCCCATGAAAATATCCCTAGATTGACTTTTTATCTTCATTTTTGCAGAAAAAAATGCTTTTATATTCACATTTTCTTTGGAGGGGAAAATTGTTTTCCATGCAGCTGTATGCTTCAAGTTGACAGCTGCATTTTTCATGGATATGAATGCTCAAGCTGAGGTTGTCACTCAAGCAGCTTGAGCTGATCCCATGCAGGGCTTTGAAAATGACCAGAACTACCCTGAAATTGTCCTGAAGAGAGAAGGGGCCCAGGACAACAAATGCTTCAGGGCTGGGTTGCCATGCAGACCATTTGCTCTGCTCTGACCCTAAAAGAGCATTGCATCACTAATTGTAGATTTCCTACCTGTCACAAGACAGAATTCATTAATCCAAAGCTTTAAGAGAAACCCAAATTGTTGGTACATGACAGGAGGCAGGACTGGATCCTGTTTATCCTGTGGGGTGTGCTTGCTCACTACTCCAAATCTTACAAATGTCAAAATCAGAATGAGAATGTCTTAGAGCTCTTGAAAGACGAGTTACAATCTCATGCCAACCCAAGTGTGAAGGCAGGACTGGCACAAGAACTTCCGTCCTTGTGGGTTGTGGATATTTTTTCCCAAATGTCCGATTTTGAGAGCTCAGTTTTCACAGAATTCCAGAATCCCAGAACAGGTCAGGTTGGAAGGGACCACAGTGGGGTTATCTACCCAACATCCCTGCTCCAGCCAGGTCATCCCAGAGCACATGGCACAGGATTGTGTCCAAATGGTTCTGGAATATCCCCAGTGAGGGAAACTCCACAGCCTCTCTGGGCAACCTGTTCCCGTGCAGAGTCACTGAATAGTGAAAAGTTCTTCCTGTTTTTCAGCTGAAACTGCTGTGCATCAGTTTCTGCCCCTTACCTCTTTTAATCTGCTTGAGAAATGAAGGGGTTCATGGTTTTTGGTTTTTTCCCCACATTTAAAATAAAAATTAATTTAATTTTAAATTAGAGTTTAAGAAAGAGCAAAAAACCAAACAAAACAACCTCGTCTAATGGAGTCAATGACACCTAAAATTCAGTCGATAAAATTTGCATGGACAGCAAACTGAGTCAGGGATTGTCTGGGGAAAAGGAGAAACTTGCATTCTCTCTTGATATGTTCTTATGGAGGTCAGGCTTACATCCCTGCATCACCACATCTGGGCCTTCAGATTGGGGGTTTCCAAAATGAAAAAAAATTCCAAACCTTGTGCACCCTGCTTAGAGCACAAAATGTGAGTCAGCCATGGAGTTGCAAGGCATTATGAGTTACCTGCACGTGTAACTCACTCCCTTTCAAATACCTCATCAGTCTGGGAGCTGCACTCCCCCTGTGTCTCTTCTGCCAATTCATTTCAGCTGTCAGAGAGGTTGTTTTCAAAGGACTCGAGTGACAGCTCAGAAATCCGTCTTGGTGGATTGGCAGGGCCTGGAAACTGTGTATCTGAACTGTATAGAGGTCAGATGTTTAATTTCATGTGGGTTCCCGTGATTTATAAAAGCCCCAGCTCTCGATACAGAACAGTCTGTGCTTCCTCTGTTTGTCAGGGTGTAATGCCTGCCCAGGGATTCCCCCCTTCTGCACAGCGTGTACAGTTGCAAAGCACAGTGTCAGTTTTAAAAGAGATAAATGCACTAATATTAATGTTAAATCAAAAGAGGAAGCAGGCAGGTGTCCTGTGAACAAAAAATCTGGTGAAAGGACGAGTTTTGTCAGATTTTCTCTGGACACCCCTCTGGAGGGAGGCTTGAGCAGCATAAATGGGCACGGATGAAATCAGCCTTTGGTGCAGGTAAAGGACCTTGTCTGGTAAGATGTGCAAGGGCAAAGGAAAGAATTCAAAAAGCAGTTCTTGTGAGACATAGCAAAGCCTATGAGAGCCTAAGACTAACATTTTAGTATGTTTGTTTTCTGTACAAACAAGGGAAATTTTGGAAAGACACAGAGAAGCAGTTTGTCCATCTTATGCAGCAAAGGAGGAAGGAAGTTTCCAGAGGAAAGTTCCTTCAAAGGAAAGAATCAAACCCATGGCAGAGAGGCTGGAACTAGATTTAAATTCCCTTGTAACCCAAATCATTCTATGAATCCTGAGTTACTAGCTTTGCCTCACTCCACAGAGTGGATCCATTCCTGTGTTGCTTTCTGGATCGTTCCTGTGCCATCCAACATACTCCGTCCTAGGAATAGTCAGGAAAACTCAAAGGTGGCTTACAAACTTGCCCTGGAAACACTAAAAGACAAAAAAAAACCCCGGATGTGGTTTTGATTACTTTTGATATCAGCAGAATGATTCCATCCCAGAATGCTCAGACATGAGGAAAAATTATGGGAGAAGAAGGGGAAGGGTTGTTCTCTTTTCTCCTTTTTTTTTTTTACTCTTCCTGTTCCCTTTTTGCCTAATCTTGTTCTCAGTGATCCTGTATGCTGGACTCTAAAATGGAGGGCAACCTGAACTGAATCTTGCAGAATAAAGCAGCAGACTGCAGATGCCTGGCCAGCACCAGAAGCTCACACATGGCCTTGCAGAACTGCATCTCTGGAGGCATCAGCAGCTGCCTCCTGGAGCAGGTCCACACGCTGAGTGATTATTCTCTCCAGCCCAGACTGATGGAAGGCTTCTTGCCTTGGCAAAATGACTAAGCAATCTATATATTTCTGCTCTTTTTATGACTTAGAATGTTAAACTACTTTCTGTCTTGGTTATTTGTCTTTGAGTAACTTGCAGAAGAAAAGGCAAAAATGGAACCAGTGTGTTGAATTTCAACCTCTGCTTGATTTCATAACTATTATTTTCCTATTATTAGCTGGCTTTTATATATTTTCTGTGTCTGCCTAGCTTGTCCCATCGCTTGGGTGTGATGGAAGAGGAAGATCCATGAATACAAAATACATTCTTTTGTATTTCCTTAAAGACCCGCTGGTCCTTGTAGCAAATCAAGAAGAAGTGAGTCAACCCAGACAGTATTTGCTTTATGACGCAGGCAGGTCATGTGTGCTGCTAAAGGCAAACCTTCCCTTGGCTCTCCCTTAAGCTCCCAGTGATTTGGAAGCTCCAGATGAATTTTCTGCCAGTCAAAGTAACCTAGCCAGTGGAAGAGCAAACAACTCATAGCAACTGTTTGCACAAGGTGGTTGATGGATCACAAACACATTTTCATCAATCTTGAGTGTCCTTCCACACCACTTCTTGGCCCATGTCTGTCTTTGAGCTGAGTCCCCAGGACATTGGATCCTTGGGGAGCATTCTCTCTGCATGCTCATCAGCAACTTGACACCAGCACAGGATGATGAGGCCACTTTTAATTTCTCTCCTGGTGTCTAAACATCACTATCTGGTGAGAACTAACCAGCAGTGAGCCCAGATTCCCCAAATATCACCTTTGTTCCACCCAGATACCTGTTCTGCATAGCTGACTGCTGTGACACTGCAGAAAGAAGGAAGAACTCTGCCTCTGTCACCTGCTTCATCTCTCTCACAGGGGTACAGCACTGCCATGGGGATTGCAAACAGCATCTGCACCAAAAGGTGCTGCTCTGGGTAAATGTTTGCTCCTGCCCTGGTTCTAGTTGGGGTGTTGTGGAGTGAGCCCTCCCTTCATGGATTGGCCCTGTCCTTGTGCATCCCCTCAAGTCATTAACTACGGCAATGTCAGCAGTCAGCAAATGCCACCAAATGTTTGTGTTTATGAAGAACCATGGCCATTTTCATCCCCTTCAGCTCCAAGTGTTTCCTTTTCTCCTTTGTAGGTGGTCCAAGCACAGCTTTATATGCGTTTTAATAATCCAAGAACGTCTGTAAAATGTTTATGCTGTGCTTGGAAACAGAGGAAGGGAGAAGCCTTAAAGAGAATGAGTCCTCGATAGCATTTCAGGATATCCTGTAAAGAGTCCTCCATACTGTTTCAGGACACCCTGTTTTTCATCAGAGGCTCCTGAGCTTTTTTTGGAGGGGTTTAGCAGATCAACCACCCCACACCAGGATGTATCCCAGCACGGAGAAATATTCCTGAAAGCTGAACCTACTGCTTTGCATGGTGTCAGATTCAAAGTGATAGACTGGAAACTTCCTTGCCCAGTGCTCTGGGTTCAGATACAAGTGATAGCTCTTCAAGGAAAGTAAGTCCAAGGCAAAGAACAAAGCTGGTCTAGGCAGTGTCCCATTTTACTCTGAGAGCTCACCCTGTGCCAGGCAGACTGAATCCTTGCTCTCTTGGGAGAGGTAATTGTATACCAAAAGAATAAATGAGGGAGTGATGCCTAATTATGCCATTTCATATAGCATCTCACCAAAGTGATCAATAAAATAAAGAATAAGCTACCTTTTTCCTAGCTCGTGTATTCTCGGTGGAGTTGTGCACTATATCAGTGTAATGGTTATGCAGATTTACATAAAGATTCCACAGAGTTTGCTATTTGAAAATGGTGCATATTTCATTTCCCCCACACTGGACAGTGGACATTTCAGCTGGACAGGCAGCTCTCAGACTCCACACTACACCTATGTGTTTCTCCTGCATTCCCAAAGCAGCATGCCACGTTGCAGAGACACAAGCAGTATGCAATCCTTTCCCCAAAGTGCCACAGGTTAAAAATCCTTCTCTTAAAAGAAATAAAAGGGACCTCCACTGGCTTTTGTACAAGGCAGTCCCCCACCAGAAGGAGAGACTGCGGACAGGCCAGAGGATGTTTCTCACTTTGTTCTTCTCAACATAGGTAAAATGAAGTCAATGGAGCCAATTTACTCCTTTTGACCATTCTGAACATAAAGCAGCAAGAGGCTAATGCAAGACTATGTTCAATGCAAATTTATGGGTTTATTCACACTGAGAGGCATTTCGTGCTCCAAATTTGAGAAAGTAATCTATAGCAAACAGCCACAAAAAGGAATGAAATATATAGACCAGGATTACTCAGCAGCTGGAAAGTTGACTTTTGTTTATGGAAACAATATCTTATAGGAATTACCCAAATCCACAGAGTTCACAATTATTATTAATGGCATTAAGCAATACATTCTGTTACATTGTAGATTGTAAAACTGGCCCTTTGCCAGCCAGTTACCTACTGGAACACTCATTATAACACAGGATTAATTCAGTTCTTTGGAAATGTGCTCAGGCAAGTGAGTTTTCAGACAGCAGGATAAAAAAACATAAATGGATTGCATTAAGCAAAATGTTTTTGTTTGTCCAAAGCAAGCAAATTTTTTTATTCCTCTGGATTCCTACAACTGAAAAGTAAGGGAAAATGTGGTTTGGGGTTCAGCCTAATTTGGGAGGGAGCCCACAAACTGTCAGGAAAACACTGCATCACAGCAAAGCTCCCAAGTCTTCTTTCTTTCTCTCTTTAAATTGTATTACAGATTTTGTGTTTACGAAATGAGATTAAGAGAAAGTCAAAAGGCTGTCCTAAAACCCAAAACCCCACAGAAGAAAGGAAAACAAAATCCCTTGTTGTTTTCCTCTCAAAACCTGTGAAGTCAGGCTCACGGCTCATAAGTGTTTGGCCTAGGTGGAACCGTGGATGGGCAGAAACTGAGTCCCCACAGAACTGACCCAGGAGCCCAGAAACAAGGTCCAGCCTTGTCAGTGCTTCAGGGTGCTGCTGTCTCCTAGGCCATCCCCTCCCCTGCTCAGCAATGCCAGCTTCCAGTAGTTTTCCAGTGAGGTCAGACGATCAGGTACATGGAACGATAATGGTACCCTGCGGCCTGTCTGCCCTTCCCAGCTGGGATCACTCTCCTTGTAATCCCGTTGCAGACAAGTGCTGAACCTCTCCAAGGAAGAGTTTTACAATGGCAGAGAGGCTTAAATTCACCTCTTGGTGAGCGAATGACTCAGCTGGTGGGCACAAACTCATGAAGGAGTGGTGGCTTCCACAGGGGCCCTCAGTGTTGTTGCTTTTGCAGCTCCCACATCTCTCTGCCTGTGGTGCCTGCCCTGTCTGCCTTGGCCTGTGGGAATTCTATTTTCCTATGTGTCCCCACAAAGTGCCTCACTCTCTGCTGGTGACTCAATTTGTAATCCACAGTGACCTTTAGGCCTCCAGAATCACCGGCACAATCCTATTTACATTAATGTTAAATAGTGTGTACAAAAGCAAAAGGAACACTGCATATAGCATCTCTTTTTTTTTTTTTTCCCCCCCAAAAGGTTAAATTAGTATACATGCTATGGAATCTCCGTGGTTTTCACTTTATCTGCTACAGAGCTTGAACTTTAGTCTTTGGGTCCAAAGGGAGAAAAATCAATAGTATCGTACTGATACACAGGAAACTTTATTAAAGCAGCCATGGGCATCTCCACAACCTTACCCTATCAAGCTGGCTTGCTAATTGGTTTGCAACAGTGTGGCAGCCATGAAAATTACCCAGGTCTGTCTTGTGAAAATCTGGCTCCATCAGCATCAAGAACACAAACAGCCAGGGAAGCGGGCAAAGGTCGCTTCCTCGTTGTTGGGAATAGAAAATGAAGCTTGTTAACATTCTGCTGCTGCTTCTTCTAGGGAGAAAAAAACCCCACATCAGTGCTGCAGGGAGCTTTCCTCTGGAGGATTGAACAAAGATGATCAAGCTTCTCTCTGCTCACTTCCACTCACCCATCAGGTTTTCACTGACGGGGAAGCCTGAAAAATCCTGCCAGACATGTCATTTCATACCTGCCTGGAGTCTTTAGTTTGGAGTTCTTCTCTTATTTGTCCATCACGACATAGTCTCTCTCCCTTTTACACGCCGTCTCTTCTCTTTGCTGAGCCCTGGCTTGTTGCTGAGCTAAACCAAAGCCAAATTCAAAATGGCCTGAGAAACATCTGTGTATCAGCAACAAAGAATTAAAATGTTGTCAAGCTTTTGCAAGAAATGCCAGTTATATATGGAAGAGGAGAGATGCAGTCTCCAAATCCCCCCTGCCACCAACCTCCAACCCAGAAAGAAAGAAGGGCTTTGGCTTGCTGGAGGAGTTTACAGTTGTGTCTCTAAAGCAAAAATATGCCTTTAAGGATGGTGCTGCCTCAGTGAATCTGTGCCAGCAAGAGCCTGTAGATCTCAATGCACCAATGTAAGGTGCAACCACTGCTGATTAAGCTCAATTCAGGTATGTTAGCCACACAAAATCAGCACTGAACTGCTCTCTGTTTGGCACCAGAATTTCTCCACAGGATTCTACGATAATAAAAGTCCCCTGACATCTTGCTCGATCCATCTGAAAGGCCAGATGAACAGCAGAAGATGTTCAAACCTAGGCTTTTTCCCTCCTTGCAAATCTTTAATTCAGAACGTGGCCCCCAAAATAAATGAGCCAGTTTTGCCCTTTAATAATGATGAGAAACTTCAGCATACAGCTGAAGCAGTGAATACGGAGCTGTCCTTTTCTCCAAGAAATTCAGACCTAAGTGGGTTTCTGTTACATATGTAATTCTCCATAAAGAAAACTTTTTTGGGGCCACCCACAACTCAGACATGAACCATTAATCCATGTCCTAAAGCTAATGCATTGCAATTTCAAATAAACAGAAGTTAAATACAGTTTGCAGCCAGTTGTGGTCCCGGTTCAATCTTCTGATCATCTTATTTTGGTGATAGGTTCTCAACACTTGGAGGCATTCCCTGTTTGTGTGAACCTGCAAAAACTGACAGGATCTCTCTCTCTGGAAAGTGGGAACTCCTTGTAAACCACAAATCCCCACACAGAAGTTCTCAAGGTTAAACTGAATTTAGGACAGATGTGTGGCCATCCTGCATGTAAAGGTCTAGTTCATGGTCTTAAATTCAGCTAACTGCTTATGCTTGGATAGGATCCTGAAGATTAACTCAAAATTTTCTATCTATGTTGTTGTTGTTGTTGTGGTTGCTATTAAAAAATAATGTAGAGCATTTGTTGCACAAACCATACGGGGGAATCATAGAATGGCTAATGCCAAAATGGAATCATTTTTTCGATCACAGTTTACTATGAAGATATTTTCAATTTCTTGAGCCAGCTCTCTGGGGATGATTTCAGCATTCCCATATTGCAATGGAAGGAAGTTAATTTTGGGATCTATTATGCAAAATCCTCTCTCCTGGCTGGTCCAAAATATTAAAATCCTAAAGGGTCAGTGGATTAAGAAAAAAACAAAACAAAACCAATGAAGAATGTGTGAAATTTGGCTTCAGGAACTAGGTTTGAAAGAAATAGGGGATTTCAGTACGAGGTTTGATGTATAATTTTTTCCTTAATATGGAGTTATTGTGTCAAAGTCCGAGAGTCTCATCTTCTTGTCCTATGCACTTTTCCATTAGCCTACCAACACCAATAGATCATCTTGAATTTTCAGAAAAAAAGAAGGAAGATGAACTTTCTGTCATCATTTAAAGAATTAATACCTCTTTTCAAGGGGAAGAGCTGATTTATTTTTTTTTCAGGTGGAGCAGGAGACACTAGACAGGAAAACAAATTGATTCAGAAGGCCACCGAACTCTATGAATAGCTCAAATCTCCTCAAACTAGCAATGATTTGCAATAGTTTGTTTTTATGCTACCAGAGTCTGCTGAAATGTCTCCTCCAGCACCTCACACACAGAAGCACACACTTTAAATACAATATTAAAGATACCCTTGACTGGGAAAGATCCTGTCAAAGTATACTAATCAAATCCAGCTTTGATTTCATGCTTACTTTTCTGCTCATCCCAATTGTAAAGTTAAGCTGTAATTAATACATAAGAGGCTGGTGATTATACAGCATTAGGCTGAACATATAGAGTGAACATACAGCATTAGATTGCATTTCAATAGATCAGACACTGTAAAGAAATAAGATCAACTCACAAGGTCTGGTATTAGCATCTGTCATTAGCATTGTCACCCAGATAAGTTAGCATATCTGCTAACTTATCTGGGTGACAATCTTTAGCTCTTGCATTGATCTCCTGCTACAGGTGACATCTTCTGCATCTGTGTGTGTGTTTGCTTATATATGCACATGTACACTAAACAGGTGCTCTTTCCCCATTAATTATTTTTGGTACTTTGTGGATCCATAGAGTTACAGAATATTCTGAGCTGAAAGGAGCTCATGAGGATTACCAAGTCTGACTCCTCTCCTTGCACAGGGCTAAAGAATTCCACCATATGCCTGAGAGCATTGTTCAAAATATTAAACTCTGGCAGGCTTGGAGCTGTGAGCACTTCCCTGGGCAGCCTGTTCCAGTGCCTGACCATCCTCTGGGGCTATGTCACCCAGGGAACCATCAATACTTATTTGGAAATGGGCCTGATAGGTGAGTGCCATGGCAGAAGCAGTGTCCCTCCAGCAAGCAGAGCTGGAAGCTGTGCTCCCTCCCTGCCTGCCTGCTCGGAGAGATCCCAGAAGAAGGAGGAGAACATGTAAAGGAATAAATCCAGGATTAGCCAGCACCCTACTGCAAAACAGCACATAAAAACTAGAGGAGTCCTTTCAGACAGCTTGTCAATGACCTGCTAAGGTCTTCTTTGCATCCCCCTGCCAGAAGAAAAAAACAAAGAGAGTTTTCCATAGTCTGAAATACTTAAAACTAGAAGAAAGGACATATGACTCCAAGAAAAGCCCTGGGATTCATCGTTCAGCTTTATAGCATAGGAAATCACACTAACTGTAATAAATAGTGAATAGCTGAGATGAGGAAAAAGTAGCCCCCTATGATCCTGAACCCACTTGTGCTTTCTCTGGAGTACATCCGGAGCAATTGCAGTAAAAAGAAACAACCGAGGTCCAGACACTCAAAGTCAGCTTGGCACCATAAAAGTTTAAGGAGTTCATCCTTTGAAGACCGCTGCGGCTCAAAACATTTTTAATTAAAAAAAAAAAAAAAAAGGGCAGGGGAAGGAAGGTTCTGTTACAGAGAGAGGTTTATTGTGCATGCAGGGACCGACTGCTTTTTGCTGCAGAGCCACACCAGAGCCCTGCTGCCACGGCTGTGGCATCCCATCTCCCCACACCGTGACGAGATCGCATGTGAAAGCCTAAATTATGCAAATGAAAAGGCTCCACTAATACTGTTGAAATATTCCTGGAGTGTACACTTGACAACCTCAAAGTACATTTCACACCACTAATGACTTCATCACTAACACAATTGTCATGAGTCAAGCAGTTTCCATAGCAACGCCCTAGTACAGCTGTTTACCCATATAAAGTACTGCACCTACTTAGTTCCATATACAGACAGATCACTAGATTCCTAGGTACTGAAATTGAAATAATTCAATTTTCACTGTCTCTCTTTATGAAGTGATTCTGCCAGCTATAGGTATTAGCATATCAATGTGACTTTGACAGGGTCTGCTGCAAAAGACATATTTTGCAGGCACTTCATGTCAATTAGAGCCCTAACTGTTTCATGGAATAATCATTCCTGCCAGATTAAGGTCAGGCTGCAAGGTAATTTAATTGGTGCCATTATATCTAGGGGGAAAAAATGCTCTAATAAAGTGCACACACTGTAGCTGCCAGTGAGGATGTGCTATGCGACATGAAAGGGATTGCCTTCCTAAAATGTGTGGGCAAACCATTTAGAGAGAAATAATATGGAAACAACTTCAGATGCTTTGTTTCCAACAAAATTCCAGCGTGTTTGACCAAAGGGGGAATTTTATTTTACTTGAAGTGGTACTATTCATAATGGGGGAAGCACTGAAGAAAAATAAATAAGAAAACTGAAAGGATCCCCTCAATCAGTGCACTTCTTATCTCCTGTGGAATGATAAAAATCTGAAAAAAAATGAAAACAAAATCTGCTTTTCTCAGGGCTGTGATGCCTGGGATGTAGAAGGTCAGACAGGAACCTCTTTGGCCTCCCAGTGGGGAGCAGGACTGTGGGATTACTCTTTCCTCTTGCAGAAACTTTGAGCCAACAACTTGTTTCATGAGCAGCATGAGTCCAGTTTCCCATGGAGTCAGGTAGATTATCCCCTAGATTTCCCCTACATGTCCATAATTCCACTTCCCACACTTTTTCCAGAGGCTCATTCCTCCCTGCAGGAGCCAGGAACACCCAGTGAAGGAGTCAGGACATGACTTAGGGTTAATACGGGTTGGAAATGTCAACTGCATAGTCATTGTGGTCTACTTTCTTCTACCTTGAGAGGGACAACAATTCAAATCTGTTTTAGTTCTCCAGGTCTTGATTTTCACTGAATTTTATTATTTCTTTTTTCCCCAGAAATTTGATTTTCTTTGAAGAACATGTTTGTTTTTTTCTCTACTGTCTAAACCCAAAGTTTTCAGGGGACTGGCAGAGGGGTGGTGTGGAGGTTTCTCCAATATGACAAACCTATAAGGCAGGAAGGTGATGAGGGAATAAGATTTTTAGCTCTGTATCCACATCCTATCATGACTTATGTAATATCACCAAACTGGGGCTGTCCAGGACAGGACCAGGAGTTGGATTTTGATGGCCCTAGTGGGTCCATCAGAATATTCTGTGCTCAGCATTATGGTCATAACCACACTTTAAACACCAATATATCAAAGGATAAACCCAACTGAAGGATGTTTAGTGTTAATCAACAGCTCAAGGCCCCTTTTTCTGTTTTCTCAGCTCTCTCATTTTAACAGACTTCATCTAGGCTGCAGTGACTTAAATAAAGTTGAGGATATTCACAGAATATTGTGGCAGGTTCAAGAATAGCAGAGAAAAGCTTAGTTTGATTCTAAATAACACAAAGAGTTTACAATGTCTTTTTCAGGATGCTGCAACCTGAAGCTTTATATGGCACTATTTTTTTTTCCAAAGAAAAAAGCATATTTCTAAACTGCAATTTCAGACTGGTAAATTTTGCATCTCTAAAATGTTTGTTTTTACGACTCAGAGTTGTGCCTAGGATGTTGTGCTCTGAAAACTGATTGTGACCAACTTAAGCTCTAAAACAGAGACAAGAATGTGAGAATGAAAGTTTTCTTATTTTCTGAATGACAAAAGAAATTACATCTATCTATCTATCCATATACCTATCTATCTATCTAATCTATGCATATATATCAGGAAATTCTACCAAAACAGAATAATTTTACAAAATTGAAGCAATGGAGAAAGATCAGATTCTGAACCCTTTGAATTTCTCTATAAATATTTCAAAACTCTCTATTCGTTATTACTATTTCCTTTTCGCATCCACTCAGGCTTACAGTGGAACTCTTTAAGAAAGATATAGGAAGGATTTTTTCTTCTATGAATATTGCATAAACTAACTGATTAAGGTCAAGCAAAGGTAGATTATAAATGGAAATGAAAGTTTTTTGTCATCATTATTTTCCTTTAAATGTCTGCTGGGCCATTTTGGTTCAGCATCCCATTCGAATGCATTTGAACAACCATAAATTATCCATTAAAATCTCCATTAATCCCATTACAAATGTAGTCTATCTTCCTTCATTTGGTTCACCCTTGGTCATGAATGCAGGAACATGGATAATGGGGTGAAAGATGACTGGATTTGAGGGCTAAGCAGCTCAAAGAACTTCAAAGCTCTTGGATCTTTTTTTTTTTTAATCAAAGTGAAGGGCCTCATGTTTTTCAGGATATAAATATTGCAGCCACAAACTAACAAACAAATTATAGAATCATTTACTTTGGAAAAGACCTTCAAGATCATCAAATCCCATCATAAATTTGATGCTGTGTAGCCCACCACTAACCCACATCTCCAGGTGCCACATCGACACAGCTTTTAATTCCCTCTGGGATTGGGAATCCACCACTGCTCTGGGCAGTCTGTTCTTATGCTTGATAAACCCTCATGGTGAAGAAATTTCTCCTGATTTCAAATCTAAACCTCCACTGGCACAGCTTGAGGCTGTTACTTCTTGTCCTTCCCTTGTCCCCTGGGAGCAGAGCTTTACCCCACCCTGCCTGCCCCCTCCAGTCAGGGAGTTGTGAAGAGCCACAAGGTCCCCCCTGAGCCTCCTTTTCTTAAAATAGTTAGGTTCATTAACAGCAAACACAGGTTTTGACACTTGAACCTACTTTAGCTTTGTTTATGAGGGATGGCCCTTACTGTCTTTCACTACTGATCAAAAAGAACCAGAAGCAGAATGATGATGTCTCCTGTGTTTTCCCTCTGTCTCTCAACACAGACACTGCTGGCTCTCCTTTAAACAGCTGTGCACACAAAGTTTAGGGGCAAAATCCCCACTAGATAACCAGTTACACTGCCAATAATCCAAAACTGAAAGGCGCTTTCTGGTAGAAATTTAAGGTCTGCATTCTAGAAAATATAAAACCAGTTGAAACTCTGTGTGTCACTGCACCAGTGTTGTCACAAACCTTTCTGTTGCCACAGAGGAGGCAAGCAAAGAATGAGCTTATTCAACAAGAATCTTTGCTTTGAACTCTCGGGACTGACCTGTAGCTTTTCTCTCAGCTGAATGAAAGAAGGATTCGCTGTTGAAGCATCAGACATTGCTTCAACACTAGTGCAGCAGTGAAATGAGCTGTCTGCTGTGGTCTGGGCATTGAGCTCCTGCTCTTTTCACGGACAGTTTGTCCACATTTGTAACATAACTGTTTTCACCACTGGACTGTGTTCATATGAACGTGGCTTGTGGATGACATCCTGCCCTTCACCAGGAGACCTTCACCAGGTTCTCTGCATCACCAGATCAGCTGCAGCTCTGTTGTGCCTTTGGCTCCCCTTTGCAATATTACATTGTTATGCTGCCTACAGCTTCCAGGTACACCCATGAACCTGCCTGGGGCTGGAGGAGATGAACACAGTTTTGGTTGTTAGCCTTGCACATATCGTTTCTAGCAAGGCCAATTGAATCCTGTAGGAACTGCTGAGCCCTGGTATGGCTGGCCAAGGATGTGGGAGGGAACAGTGTACAAACAGATTGATTTTCTGCCTGCCTTATGAAGGGTTACAGTTCCTTTTTCCTCTTTTTTAGTCTTTTTCTTCCATAATACCTTCCTCTTCAGCTCCTTGTCATAGGAATGAGCTTGTTTCCTGAGTCCATACAAAGCTGTGTTCAATGGAAGAGATTTAAGGAGCAGGAAAACATCTAGAGCATGTAACTCTTCCGTTCTTTTGTTTTCCCTTTTAATAATTTTTGAATGACATGGAAAACAGGCAATGAGAAGTTTCACATTTGTGCAAACATTTTATTTCAAAGGTTGTCAGACAACAAATAAACTAAACAGATGACAAAAGCTGATGAAAACTGGGAAAATATTGTCATAAACAGAATTCATTCAAAAACACATCTCCATCTGGATGAAATCCCCTTTCATTCTTTTTTTTTTCAATCTTGTTTTGAATTAAATAATTTTTTAACAAAGCTCTCAGCAGATCTGGAGATACCTCTCTGATGCTAAGATCTAACTGTTTAATTGCCATTGGCTTCTCTTCATCAGGTGAAGCAAACCAGATGAGTTTGGCCAGGGATACATTATTTGCCATGAAAAGACCCTTTAAGAAGCAGGTGACATTATTATGTCTCTACTGTGTTTACAGCCTGCAACAACCTTATTTAACTAGCAAAGAAACCCATTAGCAGAAAAAGATACTTCAGATTTTAACTGCTTGCTTTAGGCTGCTGTTGCCTTTTCTTGGTCTTAAAATTAAAACTAAAACACAGTTTATGGGGAAAAGGGGTTTTTACTTTGGTATATATTTAAGGATTTTTGGGTACAGCACTTCCAGGTGGAATGCCCCAAAATGCACTCACTGCTTCTCTCTGCACCAAAATGCACACAATTATAGGCTTTGCAGGCTAGCATTTCTGTCAGAAATTCTCCAATGAGAGGCTTGAGTGAACTCTTCCTTCTGAGGAACTTTCTCCTTGGATGGACCTATCTTAGTTTATGAAAATATGTTTTGGAGAGGACCTTGGTGTCTGGGACTTCTAGACTGTTTGGTCTTCTGCTTTAACAGTACAGCGGGTCTCAGCTGAGTTTTCAGACTTGAGAAATTACAAGTATACAGGCTAAAAGCACTAATAATACATTAAACAATATAAAAGCGTGTATAAGAGTGTCACTTCTTGACCGTCCTCAAAGTACAACAGCGACATAAGAGGGGTATAAAAGAAAAAGCAAAAAATCATCTTGGCATCACTGCTATGATGCTTAAAGGACAGAAAGCAGCTCAGGATGTGTGCAAAGGAAGAAAATATATTAAGTTATAAATTAAGGGAATAAACCTGAAAAAGGCCTTCATGCCTGATTTATTTTTTATTTTGTACAAAAGGAAGACAACTTGCAAATGTATATCTGTGGAAAGAGGAGGCGGCAGTGAACAAGGACAGTGCATTTCCCAGTAGGAGATGAGTAAGCCAAGGGATAGCTGCAGGATGTCAAGATGTACTCTGCTGTCACAAAGATTTTACACATAGGCTGGACAACCTGTTCAATAAATCAACATGTATCTATCTCTCTCTTTTTTTTTTTTTTTTTCCTAGATATCTATGTGGAAACTCACAGCTGCATTTTAATGTGTGCAGAGTGTTTGTTAACTTGGCATAGCCTTTTCATCATTTCCAACCCTGTGCTACCTCTGGGGGGTGAATCATCATTATGTAACACAGCACGCATGGTACCATGTGATGATCCTTGTCCTTGTTGAGGAGCAAACAAAAAGAAACTGGAAAACCACAGAGCAATATTAATACAGAGGTACCCACGTGTCCTAGTTACCATAAACGGTATATACTGGCTGCTGGGTATGTTTTTCTCACCTCTCAAAAACACTTATTGATTTGAGTAGGAAATGTTCTTTCCTAGCTGATACAGACTCTGGTCTCTGGAGTAATTAAAGGTGAAGTTTTTGGGGTTTTTTTGAATCAGCTTTTGCATTGAAAGGAGGATTTCCAGCTAACCCCAGTAATCGGAGCAGACTTGCAATAACCTATTGCCCATCTTTGTCTTACTCTCATATGCTCTGCACCAATTCATCTCAGAACACAAAATAAAGTGAATTTTTGACACCAGAAGTCTGATGTAAAGCTGAAAAAGATCGACTCAGTGGTCACAATATGAAAGGAAAGAGTGAGATTGTTGCATAGGAAGTTATAAACAAAAACGAACGAGATCGAACCAAACAAGTCATAAACGAGAACCAAATAATGAACTGGCTAAAACAGAGACAAAGCAACTTGGTCTATGCTCCAGGTTTTACTGCACCGGTAATGGAAAACATCAAGGCAATGCTTAGTTATGAGCACAAGTTTCCATGTAACTCCAAAAGAGTGGGCATCTCTGCTGCTCCTGTGAAATGCAGCCAGCAGCCAAAGTGTGTTGGAAACTCTCTGACTGGGAGAGAATGACCAGGGGATATCTCCTTCTCTAACTGAATGGTTATATATATATATATATATATATATATATATATACATAAAACTGAATGGTTTGTTCTCTTATAGAGACAGACTCAGACTCCATGAGCTTCTCATGAGCTGTGTGCTGAATTAATATTTCAAGGAATAATGTCATTTACAGTGGAAACCACCAGGTCCACCTCTGCCACAGGCACCCATGGCAGCAGCAAAATCCTGCCTCAGAAAGTAGGAGTAGATTCTAAGATGGAATCAGTGGAAGATAACAGCATTTTCACTACAGGTGTGAAATAGCTCCATATGTCATGAAACTCGCTCTCTGTTTGGAAAGAAAAAGAAGAAAAAAATTCCTATCAAGTCCTGCTCTTAATATTCAAACTTCCTCCAGAATTTTCAGAACATTTAATCTTCTCTGTAGATGTTTCAGGAACCTTTTATATTCATCCGCTTGTCTCTGTCTTGCTGTTTGACCTTTTGTTTTGCAGGTGGACTAACCAAACTACCAACAGCCAAAGAACAACATAAAGTGCCCTGAGAAAGGAAGAATTAGAAATGGCTAATATGGAATCATGGGGTGGTTTGGGTTGGAAGGGGCCTTAAATATAATCCAGTTGCCATGGACAGGGATGCCTTCTACTAGACAAGGTTCCTTCAAACCCCATCTAACGTGGCCTTGGGCACTCCCAGAGATGAGGCATTCAAAACCTGTCTAGGCAATCTAATATAAACATAACTTTAAAAAAATTGTATTGATTTTCATCAAAACTCTGTATTATATCTGACAGTATGGAGTATATGTCTGACAGGGATAGGGCAGAAAAGTAGTACTTTGCTTCACTGGTTTACTAAGCCAACATGGGATTAAGTAGATATTTGTATTTATACTGAATTAAGATTTGAGTAACTGTCATTCTAATTTTGTCCGATATTTACAGTCAAAAATTCTTTCACACAGACTCTTTCTTTTAACATTTATATCAAAACATCGCTGTGAATTAATGCAAGGCACGGACTCTGATGGGAGTTTTATCTGTCAAAAATGTCATCCTCCTAGTCCACAACTCACCATGTATACAATAGGGAAAAGGAGGAAAAAAGTACCTGCCAAATATTCACAACATATTTTCGGAAAATAGAAGTAACACTTAGGTTTGAAAGAATATCAGAATAGGGTATTGTAACATGTCCAAAGCCTTCTACATTGCAATGTTTCATATTCAAAGAAATAGAAGGAAAGAAGTGATTTGGCACTTTCCAGTGGATTGGTTTCTGAGTTATGGAGGAAGAAAGTAAATTAATATGTTAGACACAGAGAGTGTGATGCAATGAGCTGCATAGAGACAGAGAATGATGGAATGGTTTTGGTTGAAAGTCATCTTAGAGATCATCTCCTTCCAACCCCACTGGCATGGGCAGGCACACCTCCCACCAGGCCAGGATGCTCCCTTGCCCTGCTGCCCACACTGCTGTGGGGATGCAGCTCAGGACACAGAGGGTTTCTGGGCTGCGAGGGCACATGGCTGGCTCATGTTCAGCTCTTCATCAACCAACATCCTCAAGTTCTCCCCACTGCTGTTCCCAACTCATTCTCTACTCAGCCTCTCTCTGTGCTGGGGATTGCCCCAACCCAGGTGGACCTTGCACTCAGCCTTGCTGAACTTCAGGAGATTTGCACATTCCCACCTCTCCATCTTATCCAGGTCCCTCTGGATGGCATCCCTTCCCCCAGGTGTGTGACCTCACCACACAGCTTTGTGATGTTGGCAGTCATGCTGAGGATGCATTGATCCCCCTGCCCGTAAACCCCTGGCTCTGTCACCAACAGAGCTGTTAAACAGCTCCAGTCCCAACCCCAGCCCTGGGGGATGACACTGACCACTGGCCTCTTCTTGGATATTTGAGTTGTTGACTGCAACTCTTTGCGTGAGACCATCCAGCCAATTCCTTATCCACCTGAGCCATCTGTCAAATCCATGTCTCTCCAGGTTAAAGATGAGGCTGTCATGTGGGGTAGAATCAAATGCTTTGCAGAAGCAGCTGATGAAGACAGCTGCTCTTCCATCATCCCCTAACGCTGCAACCCCAACAGAGAAGGCTGCTGAATGTGCCAGGCACAATTTTCCCTTAGTGGATCCATGTGGGTTGTCACCACTCACCTCCTCATGTTCCATGTGCCTTAGCACAGTTTCCAGAACAAACTGCTTCATGATCTTGCCAGACGCGTAAGTGAGACTGGTCTGTGGTTCCTTGAGTCTTCCTTTTTCCCTTCCTTTGTCCCTTCCCGAACAAGGGACATGTTTCCCCTTTTCCAGTCAGTGCAGGCTTTACCACCTCACTTCTACAGCTTCTCAAATGTGATGGATAGTGGCTTAGTAACTTAGCATTCTCCATATCCAGTCTAAACCTAGACTTCTCTGTCAGTGTGAAGCCATTCCCCCTTGTCCTGTCATTCCAGGCCCTTATAAATTGTCTCTTCCCTCCTTCATTGCAGACTCTCTTGAGGTCCTGGAAGGTTGCCCCAAAGCCTCCTCTTCTGCAGGCTGAACAAGCCCAATTCTCTAAATCTTTCCCCACAGCAGCAGAGCTGCTCCATCCCTCTGATCATCTTGGTGCCTTCTCTGGATTCATTCCAGCAGCTCCAGCTCCTTGTCCTGTAGGAGCCCAGGGCTGGGGCAGCTCTGCAGGTGGGGTCTCACCTGAGTGGGGCAGAGGGGCAGAATCTCCCCTCCCCTGCTGCCCACGCTGGGGTACACCAGCCCAGGATTCCCCCCAGGCTGTCCCTGAGCTTCACAATCTCCACCAGCACATCCTTTCTGGGATCCAGGTTAAATGAAATGTGTATAACTATGTGCATGTGTAACAATACAACCAAATTGGATGCACAGAGGGTGCACCCATGGGTACATTTAGAAAAATGACTTAGAATTAAACGTAGACAGTGCCCAGAAATAAGAGATAAAACAATTACAAAAGAGTGATCTGAGCATTTACGGGGGAGGTCAGCGCATTTGCAGGCAGAAGGAGGGATTTTACCCCAGGAGCAGGGAGAGAAACAGTGACTGAATATCACTGATGCTCTTGAGGGAGTTTCAGAGGTTGAGCCAGGAGTTACTCCATTTTTTCTTTAAGAAGAAATCTAAAGCATTCTAAATTATCTGAGCATGACCTTAGAGTATAATTATAAAAGTTTAAATTCAAACCATTTTACAAAAGGTCCATTAATTCTGCGAGGGTTTTTTTTTTCAAACAATTTTCTCATTGTTTTTGTAATGGTGAGATATTTTAGCTTGATTTGATTTGATTTGGTGATCTATTTTATGAAACGTGTGTTGTCTGAATTTCTTTTTCCTGAAGGTGGATTAAACCAAATATTTTTTAAAGAGATGCCTTAAAAATTCTGAATACCAGGGCATCTGCCATGTTGGCTGATGAGCACATGCAATATATTGCAACTGCCACCAGTAGAAAATTGGGTGGAATTTTGAGTTTGAATTTCCCTTTCTTTTAACTCCTGAGCATTCTTATAAATTGAGTATAGAAAATTAAAATGGCCATTTCTGCCCATTGTACTACTATGTAATTTTTCCACATGTCACTAGCTATGCACAGTACTAAAATCACACAGAAAGGCTTTTTTCACCAAATACAAATTGATAATACTCCATCTGCTTTTCTTTTCTTACTCCATTTTATTTCAAGAAGCCGCAAGAAATTTCATAGCTTTTCTAACAATGCTGAGTAATGACCAGAGATGAATGAGTGTTTCTTGAATGAGTGCATTTGTTAGGAAAAAATCGCAACAAACCCATCAACAAAACATGGCTCCAGAGGGATGTGAGTTATTCATGAAGTGTGGTCAAAATCAACATAAATTTTGTGGCCAAGAGAGCTAAAATATTTGAAAATATCTAATAGTTTGTATTGACATTTTTGGAAGAAAAGATTGCCATTTTTCTTTCCAAGTGTCATTTTGTCTGAAAATTTGGAAAACATTTCCTTTAAAAACAATCCTATAATTATAACACAGTGACAATATTGCTTATTTTCCATGATATTTTTCTTTTGGTATTTTCTGAGACCATATTTATTCAAATATCAATCCTAAATCCCATATTGAGTCATTGTCTTATATTTCCTACTTTTGAGATTAATTTTCACTTGCTTTTCCTTTTCACTGTCTTCTACCTTATAAATTTGATCCATAGTTTCTGTTGATGTGTGTTACACATTTTGTTTTGTTCATGAAGTTACTCTAATAGATTCTGAACCTTTGGTTAGGCATTTCACTCAGTACTGCACTCATCACTGGTCATCTTAAAACCATTGTGGCATCTTCAGATTTTACTGGTAATGATTTATCTCATTGATAGAAATGCTGAAACGAGCTGGATTAAGATTCTAATCCCTTGAAGAATGCATTAGCAGCAGCTCAACTCATGGATTTCTCCACATTAAAAACTCTGTTTCAAGACCTGTCAGACAGGGAGTTTTAATCCATCTAATGTGTGCCCTGTTAATTCAATATTATGTGCAGGTTTTTAACCTAAAAGTCATGAAGCACTAAATCAAATTCATTGGAGAAATTCCAGTATATTATGTCAACACCTTTGTCTTTACCAGACCTGCAATGTTGAAAAAAAAAAAAAAAAAAGTGTTTGTTTGACAATACCTACTTCCATGCAAACATGTTGACCAGTATTAGTTATATTTTCAGCCTCTAATTCTTTTTTGACTGGGTCCCAAATTAAATGTTCCAGTAGTTTTGTCAGACTGGCAACTGACTAGCTGGTTTACAGAGTCATCTCTTCTGCTCAAATGCAGGGATTTCACTGGCACCCATCCAATCCTCAGGAAATTTCCTCAACTTTTCAAAAAATTGTTAAATATGGTGTGGACAGCTACTTCCTTTTGGGTCCCCCCAGCACATCTATATCTCTGATTGTTTAACAGTCACTTGTATTTTTCTCTACACCAGATGGCCACCACTCTGCTGCTGCTTTATCTCTAAGGATCATTCTCCTGCTGCACATCACTCACAGGACACAGCAACGCGCTTTAAAATGAATTTTTATACTTTGAATATTTTTAATACATGATAGAAAACATTTTATGGCATCTCTGCATGCACACTGAGTAATGAAAAGCAAACACTGAGGTGTTTTTTGTCCCTAATATATTATATAATTACATTTTTATATTTTTTCATCCTCTTCACATTATGCTGCATTTGGGGTTTTTTTTCAGATGTCCTGTAACTTGTTTCACACCTCCTTTTGGTATGTACTCAAACCCATATTTTAGATGTCACCAGATTATGAAATTCCTCAAAATAGAAGACATTCATTTATTCATCAGCCGGGTGGAGAACAGGTTTCTTTTCCTTGCTTCCTGATTCGTGCCTTCTGCTGTTAAATTCCCCTGCATCTTCATCAAACATGAACAATTCAACTGGAATTTTACTTCTTTTCTCACAAGCAAAATAGATTTGTCAGAGAACAGTACCCAACTTGCAGTGTTTCACGACCTCTTTATTATTATTCAAAAAAACCCTAAATCCCAAAGCCTATCTTTAACAGAGCAAGGCATTGAAATTCCAGGCCAAATTTTTTCAATCACTTCACCAACACTTCTCAAGAGTTTTTCAAATTCTCCCTCGACAGCCATGCCAAGAATTTGTGTTTCACGATCACTGTTAGTAATACTACTGTACTTAAGGAAAAAATAATGAAAATTGTATTGTGAAAAAACACAGAATATGCTGCCATCAAGGTCACCGTTCACATACTCAAGAGAAAGGATTTGCCAAGGGCCAATTTGCACATTATTGTTTAAATTATTAAGGAAGGGAAGGATTTGGACCTAGACTAGCATTTTGAGATCAAACCAATATGTTCACGTTTGCATGGCTAGTTTAAGAAAAAATAAGTGTCCAATTTCCACACAATTAATTCTGGGAGGAAAAAAAGCCTTTCTAGAGTTAAGTCAGATCTCTGTGACCTTTGGTGAGTCAGAGAACACCAGTTAATGGAAAAACACTGTTATATACAGGCCTTCTACTTTCTGATTCTGATCCTGAGACATTATCTGTGGAGCCATCACAGGTCTTGTACTCCCTGGTTTTGAAAATCTTTTGCTTCCACTGGCTTAAGAGGAGTGAAGGGTGATTCTGCCTTTGAAAAGCTGTCCCTCCCCTTTCCTACCTGGAGATTCCATTCTCCCAAGCCTTATCTCAGAGGTTTAAAAATTAAAAAGGAGAAGAATATGGCTTCAATTTGAGATGATGCATGAATTGTATTATTTAATCAATAAAATTATGCTCCTCAGTGTTATGAGTCACAGGGAGTTTTGGTTGTTTGTTACACGGTGAAGAGGCAAGCCCTGAAATATCAGAGATCTGAGGGGTGAGATGGACAACTCGGAAGACAAACCAGAAAAAGCAAAGAGTCCTCTGGGGAAGTCAACACAAATGCACCTGAACGGTATGGACTAAATCTTGGAAGCCAAACTCTTAACCCAAACCATTGATTGCAGGAACACTGATTCTCCTCTAACCTTCTGCAAAAGCAATTCTGAATTCAGCATTTTTGTAAAGTGTTAAACCATTTATGCTCGAGACCAAGAAAGTGCCAATTTTATCTCTCTGTCTTCCTGCAAAGATCTGTTCAAGATGTACACTTATAAGAAATATAAAATAATAAATCTGCTCTCTGAAACACTTTGACTAGCAGTTCATTTCTGCCTTGAACAACCTTTATATTGCCTTTCGCAATGGTGTCTTATCTACAAAAGAGGTTAAGGTGCCTAGAGCCTGGTTAGAGAAGATGAAGGTAGGAGATGTGTTCTTACATTCCTCCTATTTTCACTTTTCCTTTCCTACGGTTATGAGCAAACTTCTCTTCAGTCCATTTTTATAGATTACTTCCACTTAAACTTTTGTTCCTCTTTACAAGAATACATCTTCAGAGTCAATTCAAGTTTTAATACATGGCAATTACTAAGGAAATAAAATACTATTACCCCACACCTTCAAGCATTTTGGACATATTCTTCTTGGCTTTTCTATTTTCAATATCTAAAGTGCAGCACTCCTTCAGTGCCCTTGAAGAAGTACTTGTTACATTGCGCATTATTTCTTAGCAGCAGAAGGGATAAAAATATCATCTTCAATTTATGAATCATTCTTATCTTTACTCTTCACCTTTAGTTCTCTTTGTGCTTCCTTCTCTCATAGTCTTCTAAATTATTTCTGGAGAACTAGCGCCACTAAATTGGAACACTTTATTTTGCTACTACTTTTATCAATGTTTTTACTCCTGCCATCTTGAGGAAGTTCAGCCCTACTCTTTTGGTACTCAGTAACCTTATACCAGAAATCTATTTTTCTTTTTTTTCCCCTCATCCACGGAAGGGCTGTGTATTTAATTTTTCTTTTTCTGTTTTTTGCCTATGCCATTGCTTTGTCCTGAACACATTTCTGAGCTATGGCACGTTGACCTTTACTAGAGGCACACAGTTCTCTGACTCTGATTTCCTCAAAAGCTGCATCATGGAAATGAAACCAAAGGACACCATTCACAAGGGACTCTCTTATCTACATAAGAAATGGGTGTTAGGGATGCTTGTAGAATTTAATAGTAGGGCATTTTAATGTGTTCCAAAGAAGGCAAAGAACTACTGATGGCTCAAGAAACAAATACTTCTTCCTAACCACTCTACCCAAAATCAGTTACAAACATAATTTATATCACTGTTTATGGCAGTAGAAGGAGAATATTTCTCTCTGATCAAGGAAAATAACAAACTTGCAGACATCTGTTCCACTAAATAAATCAACATCTATTGCAATGGATCCCATTTTACACATCATTTTACATATTTAATTTTGCATGTTACTGAACATGAGCAATGTCCAGGCACTCAGCATGGCCTCACTGGCAGAATTAAAAGGCAGTTGGATATTTTGGCAATAGATATTACTGACTTACTAATATAGCCCAGACCTATGAAGCAAGGGGATTAATACTGTGAGATGAATATCAAAATACGTGGAGATATGAGGGTTACAAACCAAGACCCGAGGCTAGGGCAGACACACTGGACTTCACAGACTGAGTGGGCAAACAGATGCTTCAAATCACAGCACCTGAGAAACCTCTGCAGCAATTAGATGTGTTGCAGTTCCCCATCCAGCAGCAGATATAAAATGTTCAGGCTGACGTCCCCAAGGGGGACGTGCACAACAAAACAATGCAAAATCAGCCCCCCAGAGCAGTCACACAGACAAGATAGAATAGCTGGGCACATTTTCAGTAACATTCTCTGTTTTTATAGCGTTTCTCCACTTTGGACAGCTCTCCAAGATGTTAACCAGAACCACATGGCTGACAAGTCACAGATATGTGAGCCACAGGAACCCCCACAGAAGCCCCCACCTCCTCTATTGTATTCCTTTGCAGTATGATAAGGTTTCTCAGCACGGCCCAAAGCTGTGTTGACACCAAATCGAGTTTCAGAAGGACCTTGCAGGAGGCAGGTATGCTATACAACACTTATGATTGATATTTCTCTTTCTCTGAGCATTTTGCTTCTACTGTACAAATCCAGAGTCAGTTTTTAAGTGTGATCCGTTTATTTCAAAAGTTAGAGCCTACTTAAGGCGTTTGTGAACCACACATAGCTGCCCACAACTCTCAACAATAGAAGCAGAGTGTTTCTCTCTACTCCAACACAGTATCTGGGGAAGTCAGATATAATAAAGACCCTACACATGGGAACTGGCCTCAAGTTGCACCAGGGAAGGTTCAGATGAGGCAATAGGAAAGATTCCCAGGGCAGTAGTGAGGTCACCGTATCTGGAAGTGTTCAAAAAATATGCTGATGTGGCATTTGATGGAATGGTTTAGTGGTGAGCATGGTGCTGGGTTTGTGGCTGAACTTGGTGATCTAAGGGTTCTTTTCCAACTTTAATGATTCTATGGTTCCATAGAGCAGGGTGGTGGTCTGCCCTCCAGCCTTACAGATGCTGACTCTGGTCTGTAAGAGCTTATAAATCAGCAAAGGTTGATCCTATTCATAAATCCTCCAAAACCGATGATATGGAGCTCCTTCTGCAGTCCTACAACTGTGTTACACACTGAAGTTCTGGAAAGTTCAGTTGCAAGGAAGGAGAAAACAGCAATCCCCATTGTTTTTCATACAGCAATTCCCGTTTTACTTGGAAAACTGAGGCACGAAGAGGACATCAGCTAGACAGGACTAAGTAAGAGGACTTCTGAAAGTCTTTGGGGATCCACGTTGAACTGGTTTGCCCATGATCACTCCTAAAGGCTGTGGTAGCAAATTTCCCCAAGCCTGGGGAAAAACGTTCCAGGACATGGAAATCGGGCGTCGCAATTAATTTTCTCAGTTTTTCAACCTTTTCTCTCCCTCGGTTTCAAATAAACCTTTTAACAGTTTTATCTGCCTTTTCAGCAGTTTTAGGAAGGGAAGGAATTGAGAATGCTGGAAGAGCAAAGGATCAAGAACAAAGTAAACAAAATGGTGAGTGCTGACTTACATGTTTTTAAGACTTAGAACCCTGCTCATTCAAGGCCAGGCCAGGTGGGGCATTGAGCAACCTGAAATACTGAAAGGTGTCCCTCTCCATGGCAGAGAGTGGGAATGAGATGAGCATTAAGATCCCTTTCAACTCAAACTGTTCTAGGATTCTACAATCTTCGCTGAAAGATGTTTCTGTAACATGCAAAATTAATGGCTTGGAATTTTACTAGATTCCTGGTAAGCGTTATCATATTTCTGTTGACTTAAACAAACACTTTCTCCACGTCCTGGCTTGCAGATTGACACAATGCTCAGAAAAGAAGGAAGCTGGAAAGCTCTCTGGCAAACCACCCCGAGGAATATTTTGTGGCAAGACACCACAGATGTGTACCTCAGTTTTAGCTTGTGACTTCTTACAGTGTGTTGTAAAGTGCTGCACATGCATATGTGTGTGTGTGTGTGTGGCAAATGCAACAAGTATTTGTAATATTCTTGGGGGAGGACAGTCTCAGAGCTGTTGGGTATCTGTTGTGGAAATGAAATGACCCACAGTGTGCCACTGCTGCGGAAGATAAGTCTGTGATAAGAAGCAAGCTGAAAAAAATAACATGGCTAAGAAATGAAAAATGCAGATATGTAAGGATATCAGCTCTGTGTAAGTGGATGGTTGGGATGAACAGGTTGGAAAATTAAGAATCAGGGCTAAGCGTCGTTAAGCTTCCCAACTATGTGCTGTCAGCACAATTCTCTTCCTATCTGGATTCACACACAGAAGAGAGCCCCCGATGGTGGAGTTACTCCTAATTTACACCATCAGGGTGGTGCTTGCAGTCTCCTGCCTGTAAATGACAAAGCTGTCAGCACGGCTTTGTCTGGTGCTATTTCCAGGTGAAACTAGTGAGGACTTTGTGCTAATGAGGAGAGCAGTTTTTGTGTATTAAAGTCGCTAGAGAAAAATGAGGTCTCTTTTGTTAAAAATAGCCGGGGTGGGGGGGGAGGGAAGGGGAAGAAGATAATCAAGGTCTGTATAAGTATGTATATATGTGAGAGAAAGCGCTGGTAAGAGAGCGAGATGAGCGAGGGGAGACCATTTGCTCAAATCGGATAGCATTACTAATACATAACGGCCCTGCCAGCGAGGCACTGCACAGCTGGAATTAATCTGAGAGAATGTGTGCTGCCGCACAGACAAGCGCAGAAAACTTTCCCCGTGTGAAGGCAGCGTGAAGCCCTGCCCTGTGGCTTGGANTTTTAATTACCTGGTTAGTTTTGTTCTTCTCTTGCCTTATTGCATTGGCTACGAACCCAGCTGAAAAACTGCCACGGCTTATTTACACTGAGCAGCTATTCAGGCCAAAAGCAGCTGCTCCATTTAGCCAAGCACCTCTGTGCTACCCATTTTCTCTCCTTGTTATAATAAGGTGCTTTCTTTTAAATCCACGCTGTGAGGAGGTAGTAGTGAAATGTATGCAGCAGATGACTGTTCTCTCTGAAAGAGGGTTTTGAAAACTCGGTGAGCTTAGGGTCATTATTAATAAACAATTCCCCAAGAAAAGACAACTCTATCCAGAAATGTGCTACAACCACAGCTGGTTTCAAGCAGATTCATACATATGTGTGGTTTCTTGCCTCCGAGCCCCTCTTTACTCCAATCTGGACCTGGGAGGTTTCTGATTTGCATCAGTAAGTGATTTACCCAGAAGATTTCAGCTTGCCAGTGTGACCCAGTCTCCTTTTGTCATGTAGCAGAGCTCCCTTCCTACACAAATGTAACCATGAGGAATTCAGGGAAATAAGAAAAGTGCTTTGAAAGGGAAATAATGTGGATTTAGTGCAGAAAATGAGACAAAATGTGGCTTCTGTGAGGAAAAAATATGACTTTGAGGGAAAAGTTTTGTCCTCTTTTTGGTGAAAGCAGAAGCAGACGTGCGTATTCATACACACACAGAGCTTAGCTTGCAAACATTGATTTAATGTTCATTTCACCCCTAATTATCCTCCTAATAGCTATCGAAAGTCTCACATAGTCACCAAATTGAAAATAACTTCCTGTGCACCACTTCCAGTTACTGGAGGAATTATGGCTTTATTGCCATTATTATCTTTCCCCAGCTGTAATGTATGCCTGGCCTTGAATTACCCCACTGTAGGGGCCAGTGACTCCAGCATAGTTTGCAAAATTATTTTCTTGGATTTTACTTCTCTCCAGTTCTTCTTTGTTCCAGTCTGACTCTCCAGCATCACCCCCTAAGTATTTTTCCTGCATTTAACAACACTCCTCCTCCAACTTCCACTTTTTCTCGAATTATGTAGAATTTTCCTGTCTTTCTTTTAGAGTTCCCTCCTGCCACTCCCAGGATCTTGACCTAATCCTTTGGTTCCTCAATTTCTGGTCAAAGATTTTCCAAGTCTCAGAAGATTCCCTCAGGTAGTATATAATCCAGCATATCTACCTCTAAAAACACTGGCTCCAATTCATTGGATTGGGATTTTGCCAGGGCCATCCCAGATAAAAAAGAGCTGCAGGAGCCAGCAGAAAGTCACAGACCTCCACCAGGCACTTCCAGAGATCTCACCATGCACTTCTGTGAGATAACTGAGCCAAGCTGTGGAAAGGGGTTTTGGCTTTGTGAATAATTTGTGTTTGATGAACACACGTCTGCTTGTAGTCTAAGTTGAGCTCGTGGAGTCAGTGCTGGATTGAGTTTCCTGGCTGAAAAAATCCCCAGAAAATAAACAAACAAATGAGTTAAAAATCCCCAACACCCCTTCCTTCCCCCCTCCCAATAAACACAAAAACCCTTGCCAACCACTAGTTCTGTGCCTGATTTCTCATTTCATTTTGCCAGACTTCAGCTTCTAGGCTTGTTAAACCTTTCTCATTTTTTTAAGGGTTTTGGTATTTTTTTTT
>VZRF01015386.1:233514-244053 GCA_013396875.1 Vireo altiloquus | reverse complement strand
GAAATGTATGCAGCAGATGACTGTTCTCTCTGAAAGAGGGTTTTGAAAACTCGGTGAGCTTAGGGTCATTATTAATAAACAATTCCCCAAGAAAAGACAACTCTATCCAGAAATGTGCTACAACCACAGCTGGTTTCAAGCAGATTCATACATATGTGTGGTTTCTTGCCTCCGAGCCCCTCTTTACTCCAATCTGGACCTGGGAGGTTTCTGATTTGCATCAGTAAGTGATTTACCCAGAAGATTTCAGCTTGCCAGTGTGACCCAGTCTCCTTTTGTCATGTAGCAGAGCTCCCTTCCTACACAAATGTAACCATGAGGAATTCAGGGAAATAAGAAAAGTGCTTTGAAAGGGAAATAATGTGGATTTAGTGCAGAAAATGAGACAAAATGTGGCTTCTGTGAGGAAAAAATATGACTTTGAGGGAAAAGTTTTGTCCTCTTTTTGGTGAAAGCAGAAGCAGACGTGCGTATTCATACACACACAGAGCTTAGCTTGCAAACATTGATTTAATGTTCATTTCACCCCTAATTATCCTCCTAATAGCTATCGAAAGTCTCACATAGTCACCAAATTGAAAATAACTTCCTGTGCACCACTTCCAGTTACTGGAGGAATTATGGCTTTATTGCCATTATTATCTTTCCCCAGCTGTAATGTATGCCTGGCCTTGAATTACCCCACTGTAGGGGCCAGTGACTCCAGCATAGTTTGCAAAATTATTTTCTTGGATTTTACTTCTCTCCAGTTCTTCTTTGTTCCAGTCTGACTCTCCAGCATCACCCCCTAAGTATTTTTCCTGCATTTAACAACACTCCTCCTCCAACTTCCACTTTTTCTCGAATTATGTAGAATTTTCCTGTCTTTCTTTTAGAGTTCCCTCCTGCCACTCCCAGGATCTTGACCTAATCCTTTGGTTCCTCAATTTCTGGTCAAAGATTTTCCAAGTCTCAGAAGATTCCCTCAGGTAGTATATAATCCAGCATATCTACCTCTAAAAACACTGGCTCCAATTCATTGGATTGGGATTTTGCCAGGGCCATCCCAGATAAAAAAGAGCTGCAGGAGCCAGCAGAAAGTCACAGACCTCCACCAGGCACTTCCAGAGATCTCACCATGCACTTCTGTGAGATAACTGAGCCAAGCTGTGGAAAGGGGTTTTGGCTTTGTGAATAATTTGTGTTTGATGAACACACGTCTGCTTGTAGTCTAAGTTGAGCTCGTGGAGTCAGTGCTGGATTGAGTTTCCTGGCTGAAAAAATCCCCAGAAAATAAACAAACAAATGAGTTAAAAATCCCCAACACCCCTTCCTTCCCCCCTCCCAATAAACACAAAAACCCTTGCCAACCACTAGTTCTGTGCCTGATTTCTCATTTCATTTTGCCAGACTTCAGCTTCTAGGCTTGTTAAACCTTTCTCATTTTTTTAAGGGTTTTGGTATTTTTTTTTCTTCCAGAGGTACTCAATTAACTCCACATAGTCTTTTTGAAAAATTAAGCACATTTTATTCCCAAAGTCTCTGACCAGGAGGCATTTTTGCCAGCTCTTAAATAATTGTGTGACTTTCTTCTGTAATTCCAGTTTTTCAACATGCAGTTTTTCACATAGAAATGTAAGAGTCTGATCTGGATATAGGATCTCAGTTTTGCTGTATAAATATATAAATCATGAGGAAGAAGACCTACAATTCCTTTCCCACCGAGGTGTCACACACCTGCACTGATCACTCATTTTCATGACTTATCCTCATCTTTCCTAGCATTTGCCTGCTTGGTGTCTTCTGTGACCTCCATCCATTGACAATAAAGCCAGGATTCATCTCATCTCATCTTTGGTCTGAAAAAAATGAGGGGATTTGGCCTCTTCGACAGCAAGGTGTAGACCCTGATCTAAGGACATTCAGCATTTTTTGGGCACCCATTTCTTTTCCAGCTGATCACAGCTTTAGGTAACTAATTTTCCCCCTGGCTGTACCCATTAGATATCTATCACATATTGGACTGTTTATTCTGGTCTAAATGTGTTTCTGGGCTGGGAACCAGGTTCTTCATCCTGTTATTGAGGACAACATCAAACACTTGATATTGCAATGCCAAACACATATTTCTTAATTATGAGAAGGAGAATGATCTGATTAAAGCTTTGCTCCAAAGGACCCTGAATCTCAAGGTCAGGCTGGACAGGGCTTCAACATCAGGTTGGATGGGACTCTGAGTAACCTGGTCTAGTGTAAGGTGTCCTTGCCCATGGCAGTGGATTGGACTAGATGGCCTTTAAAAGGTCCACTCTAACCCAAATAACTCTATGATTTCAATATATGACACAGCCACTGTCCAGCCTGCAATTGGAGTGTGTGGTTTCATTGCAGCACAGGTGTCACAGAGTGTCCTGGCTCAGGCTGGTTGTTGTAGGACAGGGAGGATGAGGACATGATGTTCTCATGTCTGCATGGCTGCACAGCCTCTCCAGAGGAGATCTGCTGCTGTGCACGTCCTGTCATGTTGAGATTCTGAGTAATGGCTCTCTACCCACAAGGGTTTTAAAGGCCATGAGATGGAAGAAGAATGATTAATAACAGTAATTTACAAAGGCTATGTTTGCATGTCATCATTTACTTGACGGCTCCAAGTGGAAACTGATCTCTTTAAACGGGAACTGAAATGGGGAGACTTAAAATGATTTTAGCCAAAAGTTTCATCATGGACTTGAGGCCTTGTGGGATTTCACTGTCAGTATCATGACCAGAAGTCCCAGAGATTTTTCCAGCAATACAGAGCACCATGCATTTCTGGAAGTCCCATACTGCCCCTGAATAGCACAACATATCACCACACCCTGGGAGGACAAGACTGAATTTTAGAGATGCCTGAAGGCTGCTTTTTTGTGCTTTTTCATGTGTTTTGTGTTCCCTTGCAATAAATGCAGAAGAAAAACCCTAAACATTTCCTAAAAAAGCATTTGTATATTTATAGGCACAAGCAAACGAGAGAGCTTGTAAGAGAGGGTGCTCTGCTCCTGAAAGGCAGCTGTGCATTAGGGGGACTGTGACTACTAAAAATAAGCTAAAGGCAATGAAGGCAATAATCGAAATCAGCAAATCAAGAGAAACAATGTGATTTAGAACTGCAAGAGGAGAACGTGCAGAACCTTTTCTACAGAGGTTTCATTACCTGTTCTCTGTATTCAAAGCTGGGGACTTTGAGGACACTTCACTGCAGGTCCACAGTCAGCAAACCCTCCCCTTGGGTTACAGAAATTGGGTTCTTAGAAATCAAAGATGCTCCCTACAAACACACATCTGTTTGCAGTGGATTCTGTCCCTCATTCTCTTTCCCTTATGCTCCTCTCCCATCAGCTGGTTCATCACCTAAGCCCAGAAAGTTGGTTTTCTGATAAATATATTGATTGAGTTTCTTATCTGTGAAATCAAAGCGTGTAATGAATCAGTCTGACAAACAGCATCCCTGCCAAACACAAGAACTGGCCAGAAATCAAATTTCTAGGTGATACTGTTTACTAAGCAAAATCATCTGGTCATCTTTATTCCCAAAAGAGACTATAAAGCCCCGGATTGATTTCTATTTTATAAAAACAAGATGGTAGGGTCAGAGGGAAATAATTCAAATCTCCTAATGTTGTTTGGGCTCACTGGCTTTGAATGGGATTGATTTCATATTATGGATTTTTATCTTAGCCCTTCACTTGATACAATACATTAGGAAACAAACACTAGGTACTAACTTATCAATACTGTTAAACATATTTTTAATTGTCAGGTGATCAAATAATATTTTGCCAGCTATCTTAGAAGAAGACCTCTATGTGAAGAAGTGAAACCAGTTTGTTCAAGCCATATTCAACTGCTCAAAGTCAAGTTCCATCTTTTTAGATATATAGAGGATTTTTTACCATTGCTCTTACTATTTCCTACCCTAAGCTTCTTACATGCATTAAATGTACATTTTTCTAACCTGATGCCATGTTAAAAGGGTATAGAAGAAATATTCTCCATATTTTTATCTCTTGGAAACAAAGTCTCAAGTTTTAGCCCAGAGCCTCAAGAGAATTTTGGTAGTTAAATTTCCCTTTTATTTCAAGGGAGATCTTAGAAGTTTGAGGAGCTGTGTCCAGGTGATTTGTGCAATCATAGAGAAACTATTTGATGGGGAAGCAGCCGAACTGATCTACCTTAGATCTGTAACCATTTCCTAACCCAGGGTGATCCTTTGCCTAACTCTTGAATAGAATTTTTTTTCAAAGGACCAAAATCACAGTCAATGGAGGTACTTTTATTTTTTTTTCCTAAATGGGAAATAATGATTTACTTTTGATTTGGTTATTCATTAATGGAAAAAACAAACACCAAGTGTTGTTAAGGCTTTTTTCATGTCTCTTTTTCGTGCTTAGAAGAGGAGTTTGAACATGGTCATAACAGAAGGTGACAGGAGGCATTGCTTTTCCTTGGCTATGAGTATAGTGCCAGATTTGGGATCTATGTTCTTCTGTCACAAGTGACCTAACAATAAACTGCATGCTTAAGGAGCAAAAGAAATAATTTAATTTTTTTTTTATTTTATTTGTTCCTACCACCTGTGTAACCCTAGAATGTCCTGAATCAGAAGGGACCCACCAGGGTAATCAAATACAAATCCTGATCCTGCACAGTCATCCCAGCAACCTCACCCTGTACCTCAAAGTGTTGTCCAAATGCTCCTGGAGCTCTGCCAGCCTCGTGCCCATTCCCTGGAGACCCTGGGCAGTGCCCAAACACCCTCTGGGGGAAGAACCTTTCCCTGACATCCAAACTAAACCTCCCTGGCAGAGCTCCGTTGGTTCCCTGGGTCCTGTCCGTGGTCATCAGAGAGGTGAGATTGGTGCTGCCCCTTGCCTCCCCCTCACAAGGATGTTAAAGACCACGATGAGGTCTCCTCTCAGTCTCCTCTTCTCCAGGCTGACCAGACTGGTGCCCTCAGCCACTCCTCGTGTGGCTTCCCCTCCAGACCCTTGGCCTTCTTTGTGGCCCTATAACATATAACCACATGCATTTTCTCACTAATGCCCCTTTGGAAGACATCCAGAAATCTTGGCACAGTTTTGAAGTCCGTGGATTTGGAGCCAGGTGTCCTTTTGGGGTACAAAGCCCAAACACTAATTCCCAAGAATTAGGTCCTTGGCCCCTCCAGCAGAGTGGGCTCTCCCCACTCAGCTGTGCCAGGCTGAACACAGAGCATGCAGGTGGGAAACTTGGAGGCAAAGAGCAGCCTCAGCATAAATTCAGTCAATTGGAAACCAGAAGGATCTCAGGCACTTCAGGTCCTTTAAGGACTATTCCATTTCTGCTGTGACCATCGTAAGCAGAGCAAGAAGTAGATGTGTTTTAATGGCTGGACTAAGGGATGATGAAGGGATGATTGCATGTGCTCCACAGGCTGCCTCTCAAACTGCTCATCTCTTTGTACTGCCTGATAATGGCAGAATCCTTCTTCATCAGCTCAATCCCACAAAATCTTTAGTATGTGCTTAACTTTCTGAACTCTGAGCAGTCCCTCTGACTTCAGCACAGCTACCCTTGGTGCAAAATTAAGTGTAGACATAAATCTTTCCTGGACTGAGCCTGGAGTGCAATGTGGTGAATAGTTTCTCTTCAGGAAAGCATTTATTTCCTGAAGGCACTGTTTCAGCTTAAAGTTTTCACATATTTGGGTTATACCGAGTCAGTTGGGAAGAAGAATTGAAGGACAACTGGAAAAGCCCAAAATATGCATTAATAAACACAACATTTTCAAACTGGGGCTGATGGACTCACAAAGGAATTCAGATGCCACAACAATGTCTCAAAAAAAAGTGTCAAAGGAAACTGTGCTTTTCTATCTTAGCTCAAATGACCAGGGTAATCATCTGGGAAGAGGAAGATTGGAGTTTAAATTTCCTCTTTGCTTGAAACTATGAGTGTGAATTTAAGTTTCCAACACCTTGAGAAAATGATACTTTAAACAATAGGGTGTGGAATATGGAAAGGTTGCATAAGGCCAGGTTTGTGAATCCAGTACTCTCGCGATTTTTATGCCCACTTATAAATGTTAAATAGATGTTGGAATTTACTAATTTAAAAAAAAAAAAAAAAAGAAGAAATATGGGGGCGAAAAACATTAAAAAGTTAAAAAGAGAAGAAAAAGTGCCATATTATGAGAGTGTTTAAAAGCAAGGTCATGACATTAGTCACATCTTGTGCTACGGCTGGAGTAAACAAGAAATTTTTCCCGAAGATCCATTTTTCCCAAAGATGCAGCTATGGCAGTGGTGAATCCCAAGCAGGACTTTAAGGTACTCCCAGGGTTTCACTGTTAAATATTTATCATGGTACTGCTTGCTTGTTTTAGCTGGTACTCAAGGAACAAGGAGAATTCAGTAGTTTCTTCCCCTTTCAAGCACAGTACATATTTTTTTTTTCATATTACCCCTGTTAAGCCATAAGTCTCCTCAGTTTCCCATAGGTTGTCACTAAGTCATGTTGGTGTCAGTGCAGAAACCCCAGCTGAGTCTCACTGATGTCAGTCAGAAAAGGGATGGAAAAGAAAATTACCAAACCCCAGAATTCTCGTAATTACCAGAGTTAGCAAGACAGTCCTTGGTCAAGTTGCTCATGTTGAATTGTAACTTCCTTTTCTGCATTTGCATGTTGATTGTCAATGCTTTCCTCTCTGTATAGTGTCATGCATACTGCCAGCATGACACAAATAAACGAGCTAATGAATAAATAATGGCAATCAATAGAAACAAACATAGGATTGACTGACCTCCTCGTTGTTCTCACTGAATGAGATGCCAAAAGAAATTAAGCAGCATAAATTATAAAACATAAGTTCAGCTTTAGAAAGTCATAGTTTCAATGTTTTAAGGAAACTGTGGTGTGAATAATGCAATGTTCTGCCTATAAAATATTTCCAGAGGTTTGTTTTGCTTTAGAGCAAATGTCCATTTCTTCTCTCACTGACGTAAAAAAGAAGTTTTCTGGTGCAGAACAGCTTCCAAAACCTTTCAAAATGATTTCTACAAAATAAAGTGTTTGAAATTTTTTTATTATAGTGAAATTTTCCCCTGTAAGGGGTTGGTGTGTCCCTGAAAATAATTTTTATCCATTTTGCCAAGGACCTGAGGACTTAAGGCAAATATGTTTGTCAACAGAGATTTTCAGCAAGTGGTGAAGAGTGAAATACTCCTGTGGAAGTAGTTATTCTTGAGATAACATTGAAATAACTGTTTTCAACAGATGCACTAACTTCTTCCAGTATGTGCTTTTAAGCATTCCCACTCCTCTTGAATCTTTATATCACCCCTTTCTTTTGTCCCTTTAGTAGAAATACTCAGAGAAGCCGTTTCCCTTTGCAATGCTTGCAACAAGCCAGCTCTAACTCAGTGACACTGCTACTTCTCACAGTTTCATCATCTTCTTCCTATCACTAATGGCCCACTGGTCATATATTTACATGCAAAAAGAAACCCCACTGAGAACCACGATTCTGCAGCATCCAACACAAAGGTGCCATGATGCCCAGACTTACCATGACACAGATAAATTAAAAACCCACAACAACCAAGAAAACAAACAAACAAACAAAAACCAACAATAACAACAACAACAAAAACCCCAAAACCCCCAAAAATAAAATCTCCAAGCACAAAGAACTGTATGAATAAGGTGCCTTGCTCCTCCTCTTCACCACTAGGTGCCAAATTGTGTTTTGTTAGCCAAAGAGGGCTCCAGCAGACAAAACTCAAAAGATTACAAAGGCTCATGTTGTAGCCATGTTCTGTAGTGCCATGTGATAATTCACAGTGCTTGTATGTTGAGATAATACCATGGGGCATTTTTCTCTATTAGAATGCATATCTATTGTTAAGTAACTGATGACAAAGGCTGGCACATTATTAAAGGCTGGAGTGAGTTCAGAATTTAATATTCCCCTCGCATTTCAAGCAATTTTCAATGTCCACAACTGTCATCCAACATTGTTTCCGAGTCGCAATTCAGTGGGAGAAAAATAGCGATCCATGTAGGGCTTCACAGTGACACATCTGTTATGTTATTTATCTTAAGTGTGAAGACAGGAATGAACCAACTTCCAGCCTCATGAATCAGAACCTAACATAATAGAAATTAAAGAGAGAAGAGAAAGGGACAGCATCTTTGTGTGAATGTAGGTTAATGGAATATCATGTGAAACTGCTTTTGCCAGAATTACTCTCTTTGAGTGCTTCCAAGTCTACTTATCATGATGTAAATCAGGAGGAGTTTCATTAAGTGAATTGACTCACTTTGGCCCAAACAGCTGTAAAAGAGATCTAAATGAGGCATAGTATCACTGCAAGGGGTCAGTGGTCTGAAGCCTTTCCATGATTAAAATGGTGGGACAAGCACTCTAACCTTTCAGACCTGAAATATGTTTGTCTTCCAAGGCAGCTGCCCAACACTGTATTTTTAAAAAACATTTCCTGCTTTACACTTCCGTATTTTGGGGCTTGCCCTTCCCACCCCTTGCCAGCAGTCCCCACACACAATTTCATGGAACTTCCAAACATTTCCTGTGGAGAAAAAAACCTCAAACTTTCTGAACTCTGTTTTGCTTCAGGGCATCTAATCTTGAAAGTTATGTGTGCTGTTAAAAATTGGCTTTCAAATCATGGAACGAGGCCTTTAGGGATACTTTCTTTCTCTCATTTTACTTTTTTTTCCCCTCTTCATAAGAAGTTTCAGAGCTGCAGAGCCTCAAGCCAAAAGAAATAGTTGTACAGGCAAGTTTTCTGTGGAACAAGAGGCATGCTGGGGCGCTTGCTAGAGGCTATTTTACCCTCCCACATTCTCATGCCTCCCACAAGGATCCACGTAGCAGATATGGAAATGAGAACATGAACTCTTGGGTGAACTTTAACGTTGGCCTCACTTCCTCCTCACATCTTGGCCATTTCACAGATTCATAGAATAATTTGGGTTGGAAGGTTCATCCACGTCCATAAAGCTCATCCAATCCCACCCCCTGCCATGGGCAGGGACACCTTCCACTATCCCACACTGCTCCAAGCCCCATCCAACCTGGCCTTGGACACTGCCAGGGATCCAGGGGCAGCCACAGCTGCTCTGGGCACCCTGGGCCAGGGTCTCCCCACCCTCACAGCCAGGAATTCCTTCCCACTATCCAGTCTAACCCTCTCTCTCTCAGTCTGAAGACATAACCCTTTGTTCTGTCACTCCAGGCCCTTGTCGATAGTGTCTCTCCATCTTTTCTCTCAGCTCCCTTCAGGTACTGGAAGGGCACAGTCAGGTCACCCTGAAGCTTCTCTTCTCCAGGCTGTGCTGAGATTACAGTTTTCATCTAACCAGGATGGGACTTACTTAGAAAGTATTGAAATTTATGGGAATAAAGTCATTACAGTTCCTGATGCGGTTTAGCCTGGCAGTTAATGCTACACAGATTCTTGCCTGCTTCTTCCCTCTCAATGGGGTGGGGGAGAGGGTTGTNTATTATATGTGAAAGAGAGAAGGCTTTGTTTCTCCTCGTGTTAGAATTTTCTCTTCTTTTTTTCTACAAAGGACAGTACACATATACAGACCATGATATTTCCTACACCTTAAGGCCAAAAGAGATCACTATTTTTTTCTGTCATGACGTCCTCTGGCATTAAAAATAAAGCCTTGATATTCTGCGTCGTAGCCATGAAACGGCAAAACTTAATTGGAGAAGATGAATGAATGATGTCAGATTTCACATTAAAAATGGCTTTCCAAAGATTCATGCACAAAGGGAAATGCTTAAATTATGTGTTTCGTACCCCAAACATGCTGATAGAAGACTTTTACTTTGGCACAATTATTATTATTTATTGTACATTACAGCGCTGCCCCCAGTTGTAATAAAAGACAGATGCCCTTTTCCTCTCCTTTCCTGACTCTGAGTGATTGCAAACAAAGGCAGTGACCATGCCAAGCTTCACACCCATGGTGAATCTCACACACTGCATATTTCCCCTGCAAACCACCACTGTACCCAGACCAGGGCAGATGATGTCACAGCTACATGTCAGCACCCACAAAAGCACAATGTGCCGCTGGTGGCAATGTTTAAGTACTTGCTCAATGTCTTTCTGTACTATTTTTACGTGGAATTCACAAACAGCTTGTTTTCCTGATAGTTAAACTAGGGAAATTCCCCAGTTAGCAGAGTTCGCAGCCTTCACTGATCCGAGCACTGGAAGGCAAGCATAGGGGTCAGGTGTGAGATGTTTCTTCATGTTTCCTCATCCTAATAACCCACAGGGACTGAAGATAAACTTTTTTTCCATACACTGATGAGCCCTGGCACAATGCAGATAGGTTTCTTGCCCCCAAGCCACCAGCCAGCAGCAAAACAGCCAGGAAAATGCATTTCTTCACCTCCTGGGGTCACACTGTTTGCGTGGTGGTCTGTCCCGCATCAGTGAACCAGAGTACAAATATGCCTTTTTTTTTTTTCCCTGTGTGCTGATCTCTCGTTTAGCTACC